>CAWUFW010026129.1:0-36635 GCA_963921515.1 Calotriton arnoldi | reverse complement strand
CGTCCCAGCTTGACAGCTGGGCTGTGGCTCATGTGCTTGCTCAGTCATGTCAGTGATGTGTATGCGAAATTGCTATGTGCCGTGTTGCTTTGACATGTGTCCTCTGCCATTTAACCCAGGCGGAGACCGAACATTGACCGCCCATACCAATTGCTGGCGGACATGGACGATACAGAGGTAATCAGGAAGTTTCGGCTGGACAGGCCAACTCTGCATCGACTGTGTGCCATGTTAGAGCCCCATCTCCGTCCCCGCAGGGTGTATCCGACTGCTGTCACCCCCACGGCTAAGGTGATGGCCGCCATGCATTTCTTCGCCACTGGGTCATTCCAGCACACAGTGGGCAGTGGAGGAGGGATGTCCCAGCCCATGTTCAGCAAGGTGCTGAGGGATGTACTGGCAGCCATGATGCTGTACCGGAACAGGTACATCAGATTCCCCAGGGCTCGTGGAATTGGCGGCAGTGAAGGGTGCATTCTATGCCCTTGGCAGAATCCCACACGTCGTGGGAGCCATTGACTGCACTCATGTTGGCCTTGTTCCACCACAGGCCACTGAGCACCTGTACCGCAACAGGAAGCACACGCACTCCCTGAATGTGCAAGTGGTGTGCCTTGCGGACATGGTGATCACCCACGTGTGTGCAAAGTTTCCAGGCTCGGCCCATGACGCACACATAATGCGCAACAGCATCTTGCCACGACTGATGGCCAATCTGCAACAGGATCGTGGCTGTATTGTCGGTGAGTATGTGGAGTGGTGTAGCGTGCTGGTTGTGCGATGCTGTCCCCTGTCCAGTTGGAATAGCAACGGTTCTCTGTGTCCCTCACACCCAGGTGACTCTGCGTATCCGAATGGGGCATGGCTGCTCAGTCCATTGAGGAATCCTCGCACCCCAGCAGACGATCGATACAATGAGGCACATGGGAGGACCAGACGTGTGGTCGAGCGTACCTTTGGCCTCCTCAAGTCCAGGTTCAGGTGCCTGGACCGCACCGGGGGTGCACTGGCGTACTCCCCACAGAAGGTGTGCCAGATAGTGGTGGCGTGCTGCATGCTGCACAATCTGGCCATTCGGAAGCAGATCCCCCTCATTGTGGATGACGGAGATCAACCAGGGCCCCAGCCCGCAGACCAGGACAGCTCGAGTGAGGTGGACAGCGGAGAGGAGGAAGCTGGGAATGTGCGCCAGCAGCTCATCGCCCGCTACTTCACTTGACGGTGAGTGTCCATGTACGACGGATGATGTGTCTGTATCTATGCAGGTGTGTGTGTGCTGTGTCAGGGTGGCCGTATGTTCACTGCGTGCAGTGTGTCAACGCTCCATGGCCAGGGTAGTATGCCACTGTTGGTGGCTGTGGCATTGTGCCCTATTGCTCTGTGCGATGTGTGTACATTGCTTGTAGTTGTTGACATGTACTGTGTGATGGGTGTGTGACACACTCATTGAATGTGCTCCTGTTCTGTCTCCCACCCCTAGGTCCCTACAGGCCCTCCGGATTCCATTTCCATGCCACGCATCAGGTGCCTTTCCGCCCAAGGTGGCCGTTGTATTCCGTACAATAAAGACACAGGGCACAAACAGCAGTTAGTGAAAAAGGTGCATTTATTACAAACTGTGACATGTGATTGTGTGTAAGGTGATGACAAAAGTGGTGCGTGCAGTGACAATGAGCTGTCGGTCATGGCTGCGTGATGATCAGGGTGTACCCACTGGTTCTATGTCCATAGTCCAACACACACATGCCATCCAGATGGCTGTGTGGAGTGGGATCGTAGAGCAAGTCAATGCAGTGGCTGGTCAAGGAAGGCTGGCGGAAGGCTGGCTGGCTGCCTCACTTGCGACTGGAGCGTGCGAAGTCCTCCCGGGAGATCTGTTTCCTCTTCGGACGGCCCCTTCCACGTTTGGGAGGGGGGTGTGGTGGCGACCTGCTGGTGGTGGGTGAGGTGTGCTCACTGGCTGTGGACGCAGGGGAAGTGGACACTGCTGCCCGAGCCTGCGCCCTAGCAGGTGGTGGCGGAGGTGGTGTTGCTGGCCTTGCCTGTGACCCCACCGCCACCACCAGCTGGCCCCATGAGGTCCACGAGTTGGTCCATACGGGACACGAATTGGCCCATATGGGCGTCCATGGACCTCAGCACCCCCAGCACCTCCCGCGTGTCAGTAGCAGACCTGGCCCATTGTCCTTGGGCCTCTTCATAGGCCCCAAGGACTCTGTCCATTTGAGGCAGGGCATGGCTCCCAGGGAGGCTGGCGTTTCCCTGACCCTGCTCCTCCTACCAGTCCTGCTGCCACCGGCCTGCCCACTAGCCACATTGCTCACCACGGTCCTCGCTGTGGCTCCCAGGGTGGATCCAGTCGGCCGGGCCACCACCTGCGCTGGGGCTGGTGCCAGCGAAGACGTGGTGGTGGTGGAGGCGGTGGTGGTCGGTGCGGCGATGGTGGCGGTTGCGGCAGTGGTAGTGGCCGCAATGACCGTGGGTGTGGCCGCAACGACAGTGGCAGCAGGGGACTGGGACTGTTCAGCATCCCTGGATGATGGGTTGGTGGGTAGGAGGGGTCCTGGGAGCGGCTGGGCCCTGCCACGCCAGATGGGCCAGCTTGGTGGTCCGTGTCCGAAGAGGTGGACAGATCCTCCAGATCCGTGTGTCCTCGTTGGGGGCTTGTAGGCTGGCTGTGCTGGCTGCTGTCTCCATCCCCAGCGTCCAGCAGTTCGTCACCTGTGGAGAGAATGAGATTTGTTATTGTGTTGCACCTGGCGAAGTATGTATTAGTCGTCTGACATTGGCAGTTCGTGCAATCTCGTACATGGGTTTCCCGGAGGCGTGTGTGTGTGCTGTAGCATCTGTAGTTGTGTGTGCTTGGCAATGGGACTGTGTGCTGTGCACATGTGGCATGGGACGGATTGGCCATGCCGATGGGTGTGTTGCTGTGCCCCTACTTATTGTGACTCTGGTGTATGCGGGCTCCTGGCCCATCCTGGGTCTGGTTTGTACTTTGCTTTTGGGGTTCAAATGGAACGCTCAGGAACGCATATGGCAACATGGGGGCTATGCCCCAGATTCGCATTTGGGAGGGGATATGCTTTTGGGGTTCAAATGGAACGCTTAGGAACGCATATGGCAACATGGGGGCCATGCCCCAGATTCGCATTTGGGAGGGGATATGCTTTTGGGGTACATGCTGTGAGCCATGGGTGCCGAACGTGACATGTGTTGTGGCAGCATGACAGTGCATGGTCTGAGGTGTGTGCATGCCTGACATGCCCTGCATATTTGCTGTCTGTTGTGGTTACTGGACATGGCATTGGACGCATCGTTATGAGTGAGTGATAGTTGTGTGCCAGCCAACGTATTGCAGTTGTCCCATCTCCTTGGTGTGCTGTGGGACTGGGGCCTGGTGTGTGTTGTACTTGGGCTGTCCACCGTCCCACCCACTGCACTTTGTGTTCCTGCCACTTACCTGTTACTTGTCAGTTGGTGCAGCTGTGGCGGACACATGGGTGTGGCGGGTGCTCGTTGTGGCGCTTCTGGCATATTTGTGGACCTGTTGGTGGTTACGTGGCTGGCTTAGTGTACACATGTCCCCACGCATCTTACAGTTGTTCGGTTTGGCCTGTGTGTGGTAGTGTCTGTTGCATGTGCGTGTGATGTGTTGTGTATTGTGTGCTGGACATGGGGGTGTTTGTCCCTGGGAGCTGTGGCATGGTGGTTGCGCATGTGTGTACATAGCGGTGTGCTGGTATACATTAGTTTGTACTTACCAGCCTCCACTCCCCCTGCTAATCCGGCGAGGATCTCCGGATGTATTACGACTCGCACCTTCTCCTCCCACGCTTTGAAGGTCTTAAAGAGCGCGGGATTCCCTCCGCCAGTGACGGCAGCCAGCTCTCTGTTTTTGCCCTCCTTCTTCTTGACCAGGCTCTTGACGTCATTCCAACGTTTGTTTATCTCGGTTCTGTTCCTGGGCAGGGTCCCGACTGCATTGACCTGGTCTACGATCCGGGTCCACATTCTGTTTCTGGTGGCTAGTGGTGTGTGCTGGACCATGTTCCCATAGATTTGTGGGTACACCTTGATGATCTCGTCGACCATGACCGTCAGCTCCATGGGCGTGAACTTGGGCATCCTTTGTGGTGCCATGGTGTTTGTGGTGCTGGTGCGGTGTGTGTTGTGTAATGTGCAGGGGGTTTGTGGTGCCGGTGTTTGGTGGTGGTGGTGGTGGTGGTGGTGGTGGTGGTGTTTGGTGGTGGTGGTGGTGGTGGTGGTGGTAGTGATGTGTGCGTTTCTGTGGTGTGCTGCTGTCCTTGCTGTGTCACTGTGTCCTCTCCTCTCCTCTCTGGTTTGCAATGTAGCAAGGGGTTGTGGTCTGTGGGAGTGCTGCTTTTGTACTCACCTATGTGGGTGTGTCCTCATGGTCTGTTGTTTTCAGGTGTGTTGTGTCTGGGGTTCTGGCCTTTGTATTTTTTGTTTGTCCGGGGGTGTTTTCGGGATGTGTACTGTGCTTGTGTATTTGTGCGTGCCTTGCTGTGTGGACTTGTTGGCCATGTTGTGTGCTATTGGTTTTGTGTGCGGATGGTTTCTGTGCAGGTACGTGGGCGCCATGGCTTCTGCCGTGTCGATTCTCATCGGCGTTGTTTGCGCTGGCGGGCGGTATTTTTGTTGTTTTTCCGCGCTCATGTCGGTGCGATCGTAATGTCACGTGCGGTGTGTCGGCCGTGAGGGCGGGCGGTTTTGTGTTGTCGTGCGTGTTTCCGTCCGTGGCGGGCGGTTTGACTCCGACTCGGACGATGGCGGGCGGTATTTTGTATGATTTTTCCGCCGATGGCGGTTTTCAGTTTGTGTACTCATAATGGCGTGGTCGGTGTTCAGGCGGTGTGTGCGGGCGGATTTTTGCCGCTTCCATGCCTGGCGGATTTTTTTACGCCGGGTATCGTAATGGGCCCCTTAATTTTTATTTATGTTATTGTTTTATGTGTATAGATGTATTTGTAATTTATAATATTTTTTAATAATTTAAAATGTATTACAATAATTATTCAAAATTATTATTAAGTAAGTATATATATTATATCTTATATGTATATGTTTAATTAATGTTTTATTTAATTATATATGTTACTTATTAATTTTAAATATTATCAAATATTTTTAACTATGTTTATTTTAATTATAAGTATTATTTAGTTTATTTTACATATTATTTTTAACAAAAAAAAACGATATTTTTGATAACTATATTTTTGACATCGATATTTTATTTTTCGATATTTTTGTACTTACCATGTTGTAGATAGGATGTCGATATTATTGACATCGATATTTTTGTTGCGATATTTTTGTAGGTCGATTTTTTGACCTTCGATATTTTGTCAGTGATTCCTCAGATGGATGAAAGGCTGAGTGGACCCACCGGGATTTGAACTTGTGACCTTGAGGTCGAACACAGGCCCCTGCAGTGGACGCATTAGTCCACTCATAAGCAATTGCATGAATCAGGATTCTGAGTTGAAGTTAATAATGCACACCTGTTATATTTCCTAAGCATATTTGCCTGAAAAAGCCTGACAAATTGGTCTTACGTAAATGTATAAGTGCCCAAAACATTATTTCTGCACATTACTCCCCATTCTAGCCTGTGGTAGAGAAGGTGTGTATTTCTGCACATGGTAAACCAAGCATTGTAAATACCAACTCATTCCAGCAGTGCTCAAAATGAGCAGTTATTTGCTTTCATTGTGCCAGCATATTAGTTTTAGGTCTGGCTTGAGAGTGCAGTCCTGATGTGATCAACAGAAAAAGAGCTTTAAGAAGCACTGCTGAGAGAGACAGAGAGAGACTTAGGATCCTCATACATGTTGGTTCTCTGAAGTACAGCATTTGATTGGGCAGAAGTTGTGTTCTTCCACTGAAAAAGAGTGTGTGCCATTTGGGAAAGCTTATGTTTAATACGGCAGGACTGTTTTGGTTTTGGGTGGCAAACCAATGATCAAGTCTATAGAGCTGATCTGTTTATTATGAAAAATTAGGATGAAAGCAGTAGGTATTCATTGCCAAAAGCATTTTAAAGTTAATAGGAATTTAAGGGTGTATTGTTATCAGTCTGTATTAAAGCCTGCAGAAAGGTGTTTTGTTACACCAATCCTCACATATTACAGTTGTAGGTAATGATTGGGGTGTTGATTATGCTCTCTGGCAAACCATGGGATATAAGATTTGCACTATGATAATCCTTGTTACGCCCTTTTAGGAAAAACAGTATTTTGCCTTGTCAACTGTAATTTCAAATAAATCCATAAATGTATTACTGTATGCCAGATGGTTGCCTTGTAGAAAAGCTTTTGTGCAATACAGTAGACTTGAGTTGGTTATGGTGGCAAGTCAATGATATATAAGACAGGCCTCATTGGATAACTGGGAAAAGTTATGATCGATGCCATGGGTCTGATCTGTTTTATAAGTAGGCCTGGCTTATTTGTTGTGAAAAAGCATTTGTTAAAACTAAGAGGCCTTTAACATTGGATTCTTATCCTACTTTGTTACAGGCAGGAGACAGGTATCATGTTTCATGAAGTCTCACAGATTACCGTAGTAGCTAAGGGTTTTGGTACTGGTCACCCTCTCTAACAAACACTGGGGGTGGAACATTTTCACTTTGATAATCCTTATTAGACCCTTGTGAGAGGGGTTGTATTTCGGTTTTAAAACTGTAATCTTGTACATATTTGTAATTTTATAACTATGCGTCATGGTTGCTAGATAATGCACTCTTCAATAGCCCTCTATTGATCATCTTGTCAAGATAATGGTAAAGGCTAAAGCCTTTTATTGGGAAAAGGTATGTAAAATCCTATAGGTTTCATCTGTTTACTATGAAAAGTTATGGGAGAGCCTATAGGCCTGAAAAGCATGTGTTAAAAGCAATGGGCTTTCAAGGGTAGATTATTACTGCCCTGTGCTAAAGACTCTGGGCAGGTATGTTATTACATGGAGTTTCACAGATTAAAGGTGCAGACAGATGTCTTGCTGTTGCTGACACGCTCTGACAAACCGCGGGGATAGAAGATTTGCACTATGACAATTCTTATTCAGCCCTCTTAGGAGACGTTTTATAGTGTTTTGACAACTGTCATTTTCTAAATATTTGTAATTTTATTACGGCATACCTAAATGTTGTTTTGTGGGAAAAAGTTTGCTCAATATAGAAGGTCTGACACGGTTGTGGTGACAAGTCAATGATAAAGACTATAGACGTGGTTGATTCATTCCGAAAAGTTATTTCAGATGGCATAGGCCTGATCTGGTTATGAAATGTTATGGCAAAAGGCAGTAGGCTTGATTTATTTATCATGAAACACATATGTTAAAGCCAATAGGAATCTAAGTTCAGATTGTTATTGCATCACATTAAAATCGGCAGACCTATATTATTTCTCGAAATGTCACAAATAGCTTTCACAGGCAAGGATTTTGGTGTTGATTACCCATTTTAATGAACCTTTCGGAGTAGAAGACTTTCATTGTAACAATTCTTCCTAGCATCTCTTCTGAAGCCCTGGCTGGTTTTGCTGACTTCCAGTATCTTGTATTAAAAAGAAAACAAAATACATATGTACCTTAATGTAAATATATATACATACTCTGACACTGGTCTGTATGAGTGCCATTTACACTGCTTCCATCCATGACAGCATGACAGCATACACAGTGGGACAATGGGTCAGGCCACTTCAGCCATTGGCTTTCTTGCCCTGTGAATGGAGGCATGTGTATGATCACATGTGCATGTCTGTTTGAAAATTAGAGTGCTTCAGTGCCAACATTGACTGGTCAGTCCTTTAATTTTACATTTTTATCTTTCAACTGTTCATTTATTTTTTTCTCGTATTATTAGTTTAATTTTTTAGAGCATACTATGGCTCTGGAGACCATGCTAACAGCCAGCTTGTCTGCTGCCTACTTCACCTGCAGTGCACCACAGCCCATGAGGCCACTGCCTCTCAACCACATGACAATCAATCAATTAAATTGTTCCTATTGTATCATTGTTTTACCATTCCAGGATTACCAACACATTGGTTCTAAATGTGGCAGCCACACTGGAACTCTAAAACAATGACATGCCATACAGAATACCATTGCAAGATGGCCACCCACTGCTGTGTTTAGTTTTATTTGTATTTGTAAGCACATACCTCCATTGTTTAAACAGCAGCATGTTTTGTTTTTTCTACTTATATTCTTGTATCTTGCATATGTTGTTGAGTTTTACTTTGGGTTTTACTGTCGCTGCATGTAAAAATGAGTTAGTGTGTGGATGAATGGATGCATGTGTTAAATCGTGAATGACAGAGTGCATGTATGATGACTTATTGAGGGCCTTAACCCATGAATGAATTATGAGCCAGACCTATTGGTTTTGCCAATGGTTGCCTTTTCTCATGCGCTTCGATACATGGCTGTGTAACAATGTGTATTTACAAGAAAGGTGGGAGTTTAGCATAGGTCCTATGTATCACAGACTCAAACTTCCTGACGGTTACCACTGTTCTGGATCAGAAGTGTTTTTATGGATTAAATCTGTTTTATTGTGTTTACTAGGTAAAAGTCCTACAAACAATATGCCTGCAATAGAGAGCATCGCCCCGAATAGGCAAGCCAAGCATTATGAGGCGTTTAAGTCACAGTGATAGTAATAAACAAATGTATCCCAACATTCTCCCCTCCCCTAGCCCTCCTCTCCTACTCACTCTTTTGGTGTGTTCCAGACATTCCCTATCCATTGCTAAACATCAGCCCCCATCGGTGAACCATTGTCTGTTGCATGTGCGTCATCTGTCGGAGCAGTCAGGCCCAGTAATTGTAGGTATTTGGGGCAGATCAATTTGCCAAACTCTGCAGAAGCAGGGCTATGTATGGGGCCAAAAGCTCCTGGTATGCTTCCGGGTTATGAGTAGCGGTGGGCGGAACTAGTGTAGTTTTGAGTTACATAAAAACTCTGCGAGATTCCGCAGAGTTCCGCCCACCCCCAGTACAAACAACCCCCACAGGAAATCTGAGAGAATGTCACACTGCACATAAATGAATAAATGTAGATATATCAGCAAACTGCCTACTGTTACATTTCAAGCTCTACAAGTTGTAAAGCGCTACATAGTCATACAACTGATTCAAAGCACTGCACATATCTGAACCCAAAGGAAGGAGGAAATCAGATACATTTAGCAGTTGAATGGTTTTATGGAACAGAAGAGAGTAAAGAGATTATTTGGAAACAAGGAGGATTCTTTCCATTATAGGCAGGAAGAGAGGAGAAGTCGTGATTTGCACAAGATCAAACATTGCAACTTGCGGAGCTGGGACCTGACTTGCAAAACTAACTTTAAAGAAGCAAAATACTTCACTACGCATAACAAGTAAGCACCTCTAGAAAAACGTAGGCTTGCTCATCAAGGTGCAGACTTAGTAAATAACCTGTCCAATTATTGCCAGCTCTGCAGCCTCTTCAACCCACATCGGAGCCGTTGGTTGTCTGTGGTGTTGATGTGTCTTTCACCAACAGATTCCCCCGTTGAGCTGCCCATACCTCTCTCACACAGAGATGCGGCCCCTCGTAGAACGGTATAATAAATTATACGAACCCAGCTCAGGGAAGTTAACAGGTTGCCGCTGCCATTTGTTCTCGTTTACTAGCCGCGGGCTAGTGGACTCTTCCCATCATAAGCAAGAGCCTTTCAAAATGTCACTTACATAAATGAAACACCGACCCGGACGAGGCAATTTTATACAGCACCTCACTTACAACGTACCCTGATTCTAAGTACTATAACAACAATGTGCCCTAATTTGACGGTTTTCATTTTATCAAATTCAGAATTCCAATGAGCAAATTTAGGGTACAAAGCCTGTGACCTGCAGGTTGCACACGCATCTCAACAAAGACCGCTAAACCCACAGAGCTACCTTACCCATATTTTACAACAAATAGCACTGCTTCTTTAGGAATCACTTAACACAGCTGAGTGGAGAAGTTACTCAAGGCATACAATTAAATAAATGACAGAAGAGAAACGTATTGGATTGTTTTCCACATGCATATGCATTATGAAAGCTCATCGTACCTGATTTAACGATTGTTTAGTTTAATAGGCATGTATAGATGAGTATATCCATATTCAGAAATAGTTCTACAGACAGGCAGAGTCAGATAGTAAAATAGACACAAATATATACAGAGAGAAGGAAACAGATCAAAATACATACATATATAATGCCCAGAGACAGGGAGAATGACAGACATTAAGAAGAAACAAATATACAGAGAGGCAGCGATGTAGAAAAATAAAAGTACAGAAGGTAGAAGTCTTGGAAAATACCCCTGCCTCTCTTCCATCTTTTGCACAGCTCTGGAGATGTGATCTGAGATCAAAGAAAGCACCATTCTCCACCTCTCACCCAATGCAGGGACAGTTTCACCTCTAACGCCACCCATTTGCAGGCACGATCCTGCTGTGTGGAAACACCAACGCCTTATGGCCTTATATTTATGCAGAAAATCCCAAACCTGAGAAGTGTACTTTACAGCTATGTGTCCGTGAGGTACTAAACGATTGAAAAGATTACATTGTGTGTTCAGAGGTACTAGGCAGGCCAGTCACTCTGAGGTGGAGATGTTGTGATGTTTTGAGATTGTAACCGACACCTGAGGGGAGGGAGGGGTGTTGCTGATCAGGTGGTGGCGGTGTGGTGATATTGAGAAGTACCATATTCTGGAGGTCAGGGAGCTGGCGAGTCGCATCTGTTGAGCGCGTTCCAGCGCCCTCACTGCCTTCTCTGTACTCGTGATTACACATAAGCTCACGCACAAACACTGTTTCAGTATTGTCCATAAAATTACAATCTGTTAATTAACAGCAGTGATAAAAACCCACACTATGGCACTTACCAAATCTTCCCTGCGGTGTCTTTCATTTTAGTAATTAATACTACATGCTCATGTATAGGAATGTCTGACAAAATATCGACGGACAGAAAATCGACCTACAAAAATATCGACACAGAAATATTGAAGTCAAAAATATCGAAGTCCTATGTACATAAAGGTAAGTACAAAAATATCGAGAAAAAAAATATCGCTGTCAAAAATATCGATGTTAAAAATATCGTTTTTTTAATGTTTTAATAATAATGTAAAATTAAGTAAATAGTACATATAGTTAAAAGAAATATAGTTAAAAATATTAAAACATATTTAAAAATAATAACTAATACATATTGTTAAAATTAATTAAACATATACATATAAATTAATATATATACTTACTCCACATATTGCAACATTAGGGAAAGCGTTGGATAGCGTCAGGGTAAAACTTACTATTCCCACTCCAGAGAGTGCAGCAGTAGGGAAAGCGCAGGATAGCGTAGGAGTAAAAATTACTATTCCCACTCCAGTGACTGCAACAGAAGGGAAAGCTTTGGATAGCGTAAGGGTAAAAATTACTATTCCCACTCTAGTGAGTGCAACAGTAGGGAAAGCGTTGGATAGAGTAGGGGTAAAAATTACTATTCCCACTCCAGAGAGTGCAACAGTAGGGAAAGCGCTGGATAGCGTAGGGGTAAAAATTACTATTCCCACTCCAGTGAGTGCAACAGTAGGGAAAGCGCTGGATAGCGTAGGGGTTCAAATTACTATACCCACTCCAGTGAGTGCAACAGTAGGGAAAGCGTTGGATAGTGTAAGGGTAAAAATTACTATTCCCACTCCAGTGAGTGCAACAGTAGGGAAAGCGTTGGATAGCTTAGGGGTTAAAATTACTACTCCAACTCCAGTGAGTGTAACAGTGTGGAAAATGTAGGATAGCGTAGGGGTTTAAATTAACATACTTATCAATTAAATAATAAAAAAATAAAAAACATATTAATAATTAATTAACAAAAAAAATATTAATAAATACCAATAAATTTAAATTCATATTTACTTAAATAACATTAAATTACTTCCCACACTATTCCCCTTTAACACACAACACACTACACATAAAAAAACACAATTAATTTAATTATAAATTAATCAATTAATAACAATTAATAATACATTAATTATAATTAATATAATTATAAATTAAACAATTAATAAAAATTAATTACCAATTAATAATTCATTAACAATACATTAATAATCAATAACAATAAATAAAAACATATTCATTAATTAATTTAATTTCATTAATTCCCACCCTATTCCCCTATAAACCCACAACCCACTACACATAATAAATCACATAATTAATTTAATTATCAATTAATCACTTAATAAAAATTAATTACCAATTAATAATTAATTAACAATAAATTAATTAACAATAACAATAAATAAAAATTAATAATACATTAATTATAATTAATATAATTATTAATTAAACAATTAATAAAAATTAATTACCAATTATTAGTTAGTAACAATTAATTAATAATCAATAACAATACGTAAAACATATTAATTAATTAATTTAATTACATTACTTCCCACCCTATTCCCCTATAAACCCACAACCCGCTCTGATACTAAAACGCAAAATTTACTTTAACAAGTTACTAATTTCTAAACATTTATTTAAAAATTTATGAAAATACATTAAAAAAAATGTTGAACATACATATAAAATACATACTAAAATACATAACACAATTTTTTTTTCTCGATATTATTGACAACGATATTTTTGCTAACGATATTACTTACTTCGATATTTAAAAAAACGATATTACTTACCTTGGGGTCGATATTCTGGTCAACGATATTCTTGACTTCGATATTCTGTCCCTACGATAATAAAAACTCGATATTAAGGTAGGTCGATATTTAAAAATCGATATTTTGACTGTGCACCCATGTAAAGGTATATGGCTGCAGGAAGTGTCCCATTTGTAACAACCCTTAGACTTGTATGGGTAAAAAAAGAGATGCTGTATTAGAGGTCATCAGAACAGGAGTGGTCGTCTACTTACAGCCCTTTCTATCTGCCAGCCCCAATTCTGTGTTCTAGCTATGCCCTTACATCGGCATACCCACAAACACCAACCAGTCCAGCCCACTGCCTCTACTTCCAAGCTAGGCTCCTCCTGCCCGAAGCCCCTCCGATTCCCCTTTTCTAACCCTGGTTCTGGGGGCTCCACATTACCTGGGCTTTCCTGACCTTGGCATCAGGGCTACCTGCACTGCACTGTAAGCTTGCCAGGCCAGAAATTAAAAACAAGCTCATCCCACCTTCAAAAAAGCCCAAATCGAGTGAAAGTCTTGCCAAAATAGCCCAAAACAAAACAAACCTACTAAATCACAAGAAAATGTTAACAAAAGCAGCTTATGTTAAAGCAGGATGTAATTTTATCAAAATAGGGGTGGGAGCTGGAAAACCCTGCCACGCAGCGGTTGGCAGAGTTTTTGCTGAACTCTGTGCTCAAAGCGGAGCACCGAGTGGCAAAACTCTGCAAACTCCGCCAGTGGAGCGGAGTTTACTGTCCACCCATAGTTATGAGTCATTTATAGAGTTGTCTTTCTAATGCCTAGGATGCACCATAGCCTATGTAGCCAGGGTGTGTGTGTGTGTGCAAGTACTTTATCTGTGCTCCAGTGTGAAATAATCGACTGTAGCACCTCGCAGAGTGCCAGGCTGATGTGCTGACCTTGTCTGGATCTCAGGGGGAATTTCAGAGAATTGGTGAGTCCTAAGATAATATAAGCACAGAAGTGCAGAAGTTGTATGTTGAAGTAGGTGTCTAGGTCTTTTATAACTGTATCACAGTATTGAGTCAGCTTCGGACAAGTCCAAAGTAGGTGCCGGAGAGTTCCAGGCACTCTACAGGCCCTGGAACAGTCTTCAATACAGGTAGGGTTACCCCTGTGTAACATTGCGGGTATGAGATACCAGTAGGTCACTATCTTTGGTAGCGGTTTCAACCGCTGTGGCATTCTCGTTAGTATATCTCTCGCCATTCTTTATGTGTAAGTGGCTGTCCCAACTCATATCCCCAAAGCCTCTGTCCTGGAGTCTTCTCCTCTGTGCGGGATTGGGTCAGGAGGGCATATAAGTCGGAGATAATACGCTTGTCTCTGTCTTTGAGGAGAATCCATTTCTCAAAAGAAGTGATCACCATCGCACAACAGGGTGGGTGACCTGGTGCCTTATCTGTAGGTAATGGAGATGTACTGTTTCTGGGATACTGTAGTCGGTTTTCAGTTGCTCGAAGAGGATGGGTCCATCAGCGTCAAAAAAGGGCCTGATGAACCTGCAGCTGCTAGGTTGCCATGCTGAAATGTGAGGTGAAGTTGAGGTAAAGGCCCGGAGCAAAATCTAGGTTACCCAATAGAGGGGTAAGTGGTGAGGTAAACAACGTCAATTCTTTCTGAGTAGCCACTCTTTCCGAGATCACGAGGGTGGCTCTAGTAATCGGAGAGGAGTAGAGGCCCCATGCCCTGTGCTTTGGGTGTAGCCAAGGTATTTTCCAGTGGTGCTCTTGATTTCAGCGGAAGTGCCTGGAATAAAAATAGGTTCATGTGAAGTATTGTAATTTTTAATGCCGCTATTCTTCCTAGCCAGGATAGGCAGGAATGCCTTCACTGGGCGAGGTCCGTTGTAACCTAGAAGAATAAAGTGCAGTAGTTTTGGAGAACAGTGTCTTAGATCGTGGGAGCTATCTGTACTCTGAGATACCATATCGATGAAGCAGCCCATGTTAGAGAGTAGCTGGCTGCCTACCACTCTTGCAGGGAGGGTGCAACCAATAGATTGATGGCCTGTGACATCTGAAAGTTAGTGCTAAAGCCTCCTCTAGGAAGGCTGGTAGGGAGCGTTGGTGGTTGTCCAGCACCACCAAGACATCGCCAGCGGTAAAGGCTTAAAGTGTGTATGTCTCCTCCAAACCGCACCCCAGTGATCTGGGGGTCATATTTGACTCTTTGTTCCTTAAGCTCCCTATATAAGACAAAAAGAAGAGGGGATAGCAGGCATCCCTGGCGTATCCCTCTGCGTATGGAGAAAAGGGTCAATAGCTGCCGATAGATCAGAATTGCTGTCCTGGAATCGCTTTAGCTACTAAGTATCCAGTTGCGGAACCTGGTGCCAAATCCGAAGTGGACTAGGTTGGCATCCAGGTAGGGCCAATGTACCCTATCAAATGGTTTCTCAGCATCTATAGCCAGGAGGTTCACCTCCCGGTGTGAGCATCTGGCTGTGTCCAACAGGTGCCGGATTCTGAGTAGTGTTTTTAGCAGCACTTTGTGTTTCAAAGGATTGTCAATGATTGCACATTAACAGTGAGAGAAAGCATCTACATTTCAGAGTCTATCACTACGCTCTCTCCCCACTTGAATGTTAATCATCTGATAGCCTTCCTGTTCAGAATACCATACCATACCAAGACATTTATAAAGCGCTCGGCTACCACCAACGGCGGTGTCCCGGCGCTACAAAGAGACAAGGAAAAAAAGAAGAAAGAAAAAGAAGACAAACTAAGGGAGATCAAAAAGCCAAGTTTTCAAAGCACTCCTAAAGGTGGTTTCAGATTCTGCTTTGCGCAAGTAGAGAGGCATCGCATTCCGTAGAGCGGCTGTTCTTACTGCAAAGGCGCGCCCTCCCATCCTAGCTTTACGGTAGGAAGGAGAGCAGAGAAGAAGCTGAGAGTTCGAGCGCAAGGTCCTGTTCTGGTGGTATTTCCGAAGTCTTAGCCTCAGATAACCCGGTCCACTTTATCTAGTAGCTCTAAAGGCAAGTAACAGGGCCTTAAATTCGATTCTCCTTTTCACCGGAAGCCAGTGAAGACTACGCAGGTGGGGGAAATGTGATGCCGGAGAGGCAAGTTTCTAAGAAACCTGGCAGCAGCATTTTGGACTGTCTGGAGCCTTTGAATAAGATAGGCAGGAAGGCCAAGATAGAAGCTATTGGCATAGTCCAGCTGGGATGTAATCAAGGCATGGACTATAGTGGCCCGACAGTTCATCGGTAATAAATAAAGAAATCTACGCAAACTTTTGAGCTTCCAAAAACATGCTCTAGAAACTTGGCCAATCTGGGCCTTCACCGACAATTCTGAGTCAAATCTAAAACCCAAATTTCTGACAGATAAGACCGGGGTGGGAGGGGGATTCAACTGCATTGGCCACCATAAATCAGCCGGTGGAGGTGAAGGTTGATTAAAGAACATCACCTCAGTTTTATCGGTATTCAGTTTAAGACAGTTATCTGTCATCCAAGAAATAATCTTAATAAGGCATTGCCTAAAGCTGTCAAATGCAGCCATCTTGGAATCTTTAAATGAGAACACCAGCTGCGTGTCATCAGCGTATGAGATTATACGCACGCCACACTGCTCAACTAGTGCTGCCAGAGGGGCAAGATAGATATTAAACAGGGTCGGGCTTAACGCAGAACCCTGAGGCACTCCACAGCCCATGGCGCAAGAGGGAGAGACATGAGGGCGAAGGAGGACCTGCTGGGATCGCCCATCCAGGAACGATTGGAACCAATTTAAGATGGTACCCGAGATACCCAGCTGTGTCAATCGGTCTAAAAGAATCGAGTGAGAGACCGTATCAAAGGCTGCAGATAAATCTAACAGCACAAGCGTGGCACAGCTACCATGGTCTAGGGATTCTCGGATGGTTTCCGCCACTTCCAACAGAGCCGTCTCTGTACTATAACCCTTCCTAAAGCCCGATTGGGAGTCATGAAGGAGATTATTAGACTCCAAATAATTAGAGAGTTGTCTCTGAACCTCCTTCTCCAAGATTTTAGCAGGGGCAGGAAGGAGCGAGATAGGCCTGAAATTCTTGAGTATGCTCGGATCTGCATCTTCCTTTTTGAGAATTGGCAAGACCAGGGCCTTTTTCCACACTGAAGGGAAGCTATCCCAGCCTTAGAGAGGTGTTCCAAATAGCATTTAACTGGGAGTTAAAAGAGGAGCCAGTAAGTTAAAGAATCTAGCTGGGCAGGGATCCAAGGGCGAGCCTGACTTAATTCTGACAAGGTCTTTCAAAGATAAAGACGGGCAGAAAGGCTGAAATTCAGTCCAGAGACAGGGAGGAACATAAGCTGAAGGTGTAGTTAGCCTATCTCCGGACACCAAGAAAGTGGAGTATATAGATTGAATCTTTTCCTGGAAAAAAGTTGACAAATCCCTACATAAAACAGCTGAAGGCACAATCTTGTTCAAAGTGGCCTCAGGTTTCATAAAATCTTGAACAATCTTAAATATTTCTTTAGGAGAATTATCCGAGTCTTTAATTTGTTTGGCTAGATGATTCTTAATAGCCAAGCGTTTAAGAACATGGAATTTTTTTGTGCAGCTTTATAAGTGCTCTTCGCATCTGAATTATACGTTTTCCGCCAAATACGCTCCAGTTTTTTGCATGTGCTTTTTCAGACTGGAGTTCTGACGAGAACCAAGGAGCGGAAGGCTTTTTCCTAGCAGGTTTCGACATTTTCATGGGAGCGATGGCATCCAGAGAAGAAGTAACCCATTCATTAAACGAGGTTGCATCTAAGCTAGGATTGCCCGTGAGCTGGAGAGGGATGTCGCGCAGGACCGCACCCATGGCCTCAATAGATACTCTCCTCCAATTTCTCTTCTTTTCAAACTCTGGTCTCATCCTGTGTGTCCCACCGTGCCTGGACAAACTAAATGGGACTAACCAGTGGTCTGACCACGTCAAAGGCAGAGGAACCTCCACTCTGATGGTGGGGTCGTTAGAGAAAATGAGGTCCAACATATGACCAGCGCAGTGTGTGGCAGACATAACCTGCTGAATCAAGTTTAATCCACCCAGCATCTCAGTCACTTGGAGCGCCAAGGCACAATCCTGTCCATATGGACATTAAAATCGCCCAAAACCGTAAAGTTGGCATATCGTAATGAGAGGTCGGCAATAATGTTCCCTAATTTTAATAGGTGGGCAACTACAGAGCTCGGGGTCGATAAACCAACATGCCCGCAATGGTATGTCCTAGAGAGGTTTGAGTAGAAAAGGACATAGCCTCAATGGTGCCAATATTCTCAATTTTTTTACAACAGATATCCCACTTATCATTAAAAATAATCGCAAGACCTCCTCCTCGCCTGCTGTCTGCTCGATTCACCTTGGAGATCTTAAAACCAGCAGGTAATGCCAGAGCGATATCAGGGTAAGAGGTGTCTGTAAGCCAAGTTTCTGTCAGAAACATAAGGTCCCAACGATTAAGCTCGAGGAAAAGCCAAATGTCCTCTGAGTGTTTGGGGAGAGATCTACAGTTAACCAGGCAGGCTCTTATAGTAGGCTTATTGGCGTCAGTCTCAGGAATCGGGGACTTAACACCGCCTGCCTCTGCCTCCTGTAGCCCCTCCAATCCCCCAATCACAAAGGAGCAGGTATTGCATTGAAAGCCCTGATCCTGGTTTATCAGGCAAAGGTCAGAGTAAGTGGGATGGGTGCATTGCCCCACATTATAGTCCAAGAGCTGTTTTCTAGACCAGTTAATTCTTACCCCAGATCCATTTAGAGCAGTATAACTGGCGCTGGCCGCGTTATGGTCGCGGACGGGCGCAGACGGGCTTGCCTTAGGCGCGCCTTTGGCGCGCTCGCAGCCGGCCGCTGCGCTTGCGCAGCAACCCGATTTGTAGTCACCATTAGATAGCAACTAGACCGCGTCCGTCCCAAAATATGGCGGCGTCGGTGTGAGTCAAATTCTATAAGCAGGGTTCGAATCCTCCTCCCGCTGCTCAAGTGCGCCAGCAATAAAGTGCCCCCCTCAAATTCAGCACAGTACAAGTGTTAGCACAACAAATTACAAGAGTGCCAAGTGCAGCTCCCAGTTGTGGGGAGTGATCAATAAGTGCTTAAATCATTAACAGTTTTCACTTTTCATACCAAAATCTTTAAAAATGTTTTTCTTACCCAAATAAAATGTATGTGTTCCATTAGTGGTGCTAAATCGCAATGATGCAAAATGTAATAGGCGTTATGACCGCATCAAGCAATTACTAACACAAGCAGACTGAGTATTTTAGAGAGAGAGATAGATAGAGAGAGAGAGGGAGGGAGAGAGAGTGTGTCTCTCTCTCTTCTAATCATAGTCAAAAGTAGGGCAAATGACTCAGCTGCCATTTTTTTTGTAAACGAAGTAAGGCCCCTGTAGGTAATTAGTCCAATAGCCAGTAGTGTAGGTTATAAGAGTAGGTTTAGTCAGTTACAAGTCAGATGGTAAGAATGTCCCACTGGGAGCAACATCCTGCTGCTCAGCCCCACTCATATCAACTAATCACTCATACAAACCATGCACCCATGAACATTCTATTACCTCACATTCACACTGGCTGAGCAGCAAGGAACTAAGAGGTAACAGGATACAGCATAGTTGTCATTTTTAAGTAGACTACTATTAGTGATGGGGAAATATTGGCAGGATGAAGATGCTGCTGTATTGTAAGAGTGAGAGAAAGAAACAACAAGGAAGCAGTAGTAGCAGAGAGTGATAGGAAATCCCAGTAATGAGGAGTAGAGTAAAAGTGTGATAGTGCCAAAGAGAAAGAAACCGTTTAGAGAAAAGAGACAAAAATGCATAGGGTAGCAGAGAAATTGAATACAACAAAGACCAAGAAACTATCTGCATGTTATATACTTTTTAAAATTGGCATCTCACTTTTGATAATGGTGTGTGTCACAGAACAATGTAGAGGTGTCATTTGAGAGCCATCTACGTGTGGGATAGCGGTTTATAGTGCAGGCCAGAATAGAGGTACTTTGACTAAAATGTCCTTCATCTGGGATAACAGTACAGAATTTCCTAGACAGCTTTGTCACGGTAGCTTAACCATAACCTATTACCCCATCAGTCAATAGTACTGGGACCCACATACGAATCCGGTGACTATGTGCATAACATGTGACATGGGGCAGCCCCAGCTACTCTGGTACTGAGATGGAAACAAGTTCTAGTTTTCAGGGACTCTTAGGTCCAACACACTGGAGCTCAAGTAATATCTTTGCAGATACCTTCCAACTCATAATGTGAAAACAGGTAGAGGAGGAGCCCAGCCAAAATATTTTTCATGTTGAAAACTAAACACACACTTTGATGCTCCCTTTATTTTATTCGTGTTGTACAAGAAAGGGGGGACTATGGGCTATATTTAACTAGGTCCAGCATACAGGCCCAAATATAATGCAAAAACAGAGTGGTATGCTGTTCCTAACGGACAATACAGGTCGATGTGTATGTAGTGAAATATATAGTGCTCACTAAAGGTAGGAGGAAATTTCCTCCTTTCAGAAAAGGACCCTCACACACCCAATCAGAGAGGTGTCTTGCTTCATCATTGGGTCTGCTCCTTATCGGGTCGGCGCTGCAATACCCGATCGGCACCCTTGATGGGGCCTTTTGGCGGAGATCTTTTTTCCTTGCCGTTGGGTGCAGTGCGTGTAAGGGCCCTAGTGAGTGTAGATGTGAAAATGTGAGGTTAAAACAGGAGGTAGAGGTCCACCCAGAACAATTTTAATGAATGTGGCCACTATCCTGATTAAAAAAGTGAATAGCGCGCACCACTGTTATAAGGTTACAGGGTAATGCGCTGTAGAGTTAGGTCAACATGTTTCTTGCCATTAAGTCAAGTAGACTGCAATTCTTCAGGACCAATGTCAAATCTATCTACACTTTTTGGTGGTGGTCCCAGTTTACGTAAGTAAGTGACCACCCATACAGCACCCTAAAACGTGGTACCTGTAGATCTAGAACATCAACCTGTAAAGGAAAGAATCATAGAGTTTTACTAAGGCATTGCAAATCAACCTCTACAATGTTACAGTGCTTAAATAATACAACACTGCAAGGTGCGAAAATGGCATGCATCACACTATGGTGTTTAGTGACCATGCACTCGGCGTATAAAAACTAACTATAGCAACCGGGAATGCTCTCATGCTGTACACGTGTATGGACTCACCCTAGTTGGGTCAGATTAATGCTTCAACGTGTTCCGGCAGGTGTTAGACACGGAGTAGTGCAGTGTCCTGGAAAATCTGGGAGGCATAAAAAGATATGTATACAGAGGTTCTGTATGGCAGTAACTCTGTCGAGGTCTGCACCTGCGGTGCAGTCCATTCAAAACAATTGACGCCCTGGAGTCTAGAACAGTGTTATTAAAAGTGCTCCTGTCAAGTCGGTCCACAAAGGGTATCCCGCAACACCACCCCTAATCTCACCCCGTGTGACCTTAAAAAGGTAACGGCATGAGACCAAACATGGTGCCGCAGATCACTACGGGGGTCCGCAAATACACTCAGCGCAATTAAAACACCACCATTGAGAGTTGTTTAATAAGTGCCCCGACAGTCTCAAATGAGGCCCATCACCCGCTGGCCACACCAGACCCCATACAAAGTAAATCACTTCGGCAATTGCCGAGCGACAGCCAATCCCTGGGGCCGATGTAAGCGTGTGTGGGCAGAATGCAGTTGCGAGCGTTTGGGCCGCCTTAATACAACCTCCCATGGCCCCTGCTTCAAGAACGGCAAAGGCAGAACAAAACTGGCACCGTCATAGTCCATGATCGACGCTACGTATGTATACTCACATTTGATCTCCGTGCTCGTGGCGGAAAGACCTACCCCTCACTCTGCCGGACCCGGGAGGTACTAGCCGGCAGTAGCACGGCATAGTTATACTTCCGGTAGGCGGGTAGAGGAGGCGGGTCTCTCAGTGTCCACATGTGCGATGCTGGTGAGCCAACCTGAGGCAATAATGGGCGCCATGTTGGGACTGTCGAGTTGGCAAAACCACTCAATGTCTTATAAAGCTAAATTCTTAATGTGTTGTCAGGCTTATAGGATACCCAGAATGATGTTAGAAACATAGTGCACTGCAGAGAGGAAATTGCATCAGCCATTGGAAGGTGCTTCTCCCGAAGTGACTGTGACGATAGCCACGAGTACTGTTCAAATTGTGTGCTGACGAACCCTTATATACAGATACAGTGTGCTGTACACATTGTGTGCTGATGAACACTAATACACTAAAATACAGGTACAGTGTGCTATTTGAAACATATTGCAATCCCCTAAGAGATTATATTCAACTACTCCAAAGTGACTCACAAAGGATGTCGAAACGATATAAAGAGATAGAAAGGGGTCAAACCACGAGTACTGTATTTGTAAGGAGTGTCGATGAGTACTATTACTCAAATCCAATGTGGCCAATAAAAGCCCTAGTGTAAGGCTATTATTGTTATGGTGATTATATCAGTCACTACGATGGTAAAGTGAATCTGCTAGGTGTATAAGTAAGGTGCGTCACACCCGATCGTCTACTAGCTCGAATACAAGTTGATGTCACTGCAATGGTGATTGTATCAACCACTGTGATGGTAAAATGAGTGAGCTTGGTATATAAGTAAGGTGCGTCATACCAGATCAACTACTAGTTCGAGTACAAGTTGATGTCAGTATAGTAACGATGACTACGGGGTCAATGTAGCAGCTGGATTATCATCTGGTCAATGACCCCCAGGGGATGTCTTCGTTCAGTCCCTCTCTGTCAGACGCTAATCTCAACAACCAACTTTGTTCAATCCGAAACAGAGTGTCTTTGTTCATGCCAGGGTGTGCTTCAAGGACGACCCATCTGATTGAGTCTGGAGAGTGGTTAAGGTGATCAAAATGTGTTGTCATCTTTGTATTCGTTTTATGGCATCTGAAATTACTCCTGTGTTCTGTGATCCGGGTTCTCACTGGTCTAGTGGTCATCCCTACGTATAGGAGTTCGCACGGGCAGGTTAACACATAGATACAGTTAGTGGTATTGCAATTAGTATGCTTATTGATTTTCCACTTGAACCCATTTGTGAATGTAATCTCTTTTGTGACTTTTGTAAACGGACATACAGCGCATGAACCGCACGGATGGTGCCCCATCACTGGCGGTAGGTCCCATAGGGATCTCTGTGCGCTAGTGTGTTGAGTTTTAGGTCTGGCATGTATGAGCATATCTTTCAGATTGCTCGTCCGTCTAAAAACAAATCTAGGGACCGGGAGATTTAGACCGCCTGTGTTCAGGATACCCCAGTGTTTCATGATGACATTTTTCACTCGGTTTGAATCAGGTGTGAAGGTGGGTACACACGTAAGTGAGTCACAAGGTTCTTTTTGTTTAGTCTCTAACAGGCTTTCTCGGTTGTTATTCCTAGCCCTTTTCTGAGAGAGAGATATATTACGTTGGGGATATTCTCTTGTGCGTAAGTGTGTTGCTAGGGTCTTGGATTCCCTTTGGAAGTCCGCCACTGAGCTGCAGTTCCTTCTAATCCGAAGGAGTAAGTTTTGTTTAAGTGCCCTGGGGTGGTGGCTACTGAATAGCAACAGATTGTTCTTGTCAGTTGGTTTACGATAGAGTGTAGTTGTGATATGTCCTCTATCTAACCTAAACAGTAGGTCCAGGAAGGGTATCTCAGTTTCAGCGATTGTACTAGTGAATTTTAAATAAGGGTTCAAAGTATTCATCCACTCACAGAACTCCTCGCGCCTAGTACGATCTCCTTTCCATAGAATCAAGATGTCATCAATGAATCTCTTCCACAGGAGCACATTTGCCAAGTAGGGGTTGTTGGAATTCTGGATCTCCCTCTCCTCGAACGCTGCCATGTACATACATGCCAGGCTCGGCGCGAATGTGCTGCCCATGGAAGTGCCCTGTGTTTGATGATAGAGTTGTTTGTTATATTCTAAAAAGTTTTCCGTCAGGGCTAAGTTGGCACACTCGAGTATGAAGGCCACTGGGGTAGGTGAGTCCCAATCCATCCGGCTTAGGGCATCCTCTATCACCGCCAGAGTAGCCCTCTGTGGGATATTGGTGTAGAGGGCCTCAACATCCAGGGTTACCAAAAGGTTAACTTCCTCTGGATGCCGGACCCCCTCAAGTAAACGGAGGACATCAGTGGTGTCTTTTACAAAAGAAGGGGTGGCCCTCACCAAAGGCTGAAGAAAATGGTCGCAAAACTTCGACAGTGGCTCGAGGATCGAGCCGATCCCCGAGACAATGGGTCTCCCGGGAACTGGGGAAACCCCCTTGTGGATTTTGGGCAAAGTGTAGAAGTACGGGGTCTTAGGATCTTTCATGATGAGAAAGTTTGCCTCTTTACTAGTGACCCAACCCTCAGTTTCAGCTGAGAAAACCATGGTGGAAATGGTGGTAGTAAGTCGTGGTGTAGGGTCATCTCTTATGGGTGTATAGTACCTTCGGTTGCTCAATTGTCGTAGGCACTCCACATCATAGTCAACAGTGGACATGATGACTGTGGCCCCACCCTTGTCAGCCTGTTTGATGGTGATAGAGGGGTCATCCGCCAGGGCCCTGACGGCTGCCTGTTCATTCGAGGATAGGTTGTGGAAAGGTGCAGGCGTGGTTTTGCTGAAGAGATCTTTGAGCACTGCCTGCTCAAAGGTCAATACCTCATGAGGAACCATCCCACTATTAGGTGTAAAGGTGGAAGGGTTATGTAGCCCAGAGTCATCCTCTGGTAACATAGGTTTGTCTTGGAAAAAGGCTTTCAGGCGTATTTTGCGGAAAAAGCCTTGGATCTCACAGGTATCGCGAAATTTGTCATTTTTGGGGGTAGGTAAAAAACCCAACCCTTTCTGTAGTACAACCTCTTCTATCGGTGTCAAAGGTCTTGAAGAGAGAGATTGATTATTAATTTCTCTTGCCTCTTGTCTGGCTCCTTGTCTCCACTGAGTGCGTGGGTTGTTCCTGCCACTGTACTCTTTTTTGGTGACCTCTTCTGCGCCCTTTTCCTCTGCCCCAACCTCTGTCTAAAAAAGGGGGTTCGTTACCTTGTTGGAAGAAGGGCGGGGGTCCCTGGTGGTACATCGGGTATTGCCAATATTGGGGTCCCTGGTATGGTGGCATGTTAAATGAGGGGTACATCGGGCGTGTGTTATGTCGCAAGTTTTTGTTGCTCCAGCTCCCATTGCTGGAGTCACTATTGGATGAGGAGCCTCTTCTTGATGGGTTGGAGCTCTCATCTGATGAGTAGCTCGCCCCAGGTGCGGTGTAGTCTGCTTTCAAATACGGATAAACCTTCTCCTTATCAAACTTTTGTATATCTTTCTGAAGTTTAGAAATGTTTTGCTTCATCAGATATTCCCTATTGTCTGCAATCTCCGCATTGATCTCTGCAAGGTTAGTCTTAAATACAGTAGATTGGATGGTCACCTTGATCGCCCCTTCTGCTGTCTGTATTCTTATCAGCAATGCATCTGCAATCCTTTTTGCAGTGTTGATGATGAGGATGAGCCAGTCCCTAGTGCATTTCCATGCTACTAGGGACCACTCTTTCTTAAAGACCGCATCCTCTAAAAATAAGCGTGGAAAATTATTGACCATCAATCCATTTGGGGCTATATTGGCCCGCAAATATTCGGTCATCATGGCACCATGTAAAGTTATTTTGAGCCACTTGCGTTTCATGGTAGAGAGGGAAGTCCAGTCTTCTGATTGGCTGCCGGAGGCTGAACTGCCATCAGTCCCCAGCAGAGATGGAGTTCTAAGAATCTCGGCTGCTATGTCATCGCCAAAGCTGAGTCCCTGGTACTCATCCATCTTAATAGTATGGAGGTATCAGATGACTTGTGAAGAGACTACGGGAATAAGTATTTCCTGTGTCCTGCGTGGGCCAGGGAAACCAATGGTATCTACCTGGTAGCCTGAAAACAAATAAGTCCCACGGGGGTCACCCGTGCATATAATGTTGTACAAGAAAGGGGGGACTATGGGCTATATTTAACTAAGTCCAGCATACAGGCCCAAATATAATGCAAAAACAGAGTGGTATGCTGTTCCTAACGGACAATACAGGTCGATGTGTATGTAGTGAAATATATAGTGCTCACTAAAGGTAGGAGGAAATTTCCTCCTTTCAGAAAAGGACCCTCACACACCCAATCAGATAGGTGTCTTGCTTCATCATTGGGTCTGCTCCTTATCGGGTCGGCGCTGCAATACCCGATCGGCACCCTTGATGGGGCATTTTGGCGGAGATCTTTTCTCCTTGCCGTTGGGTGCAGTGCGTGTAAGGGCCCTAGTGAGTGTAGATGTGAAAATGTGAGGTTAAAACAGGAGGTAGAGGTCCACCCAGAACAATTTTAATGAATGTGGCCACTATCCTGATTAAAAAAGTGAATAGCGCGCACCACTGTTATAAGGTTACAGGGTAATGCGCTGTAGAGTTAGGTCAACATGTTTCTTGCCATTAAGTCAAGTAGACTGCAATTCTTCAGGACCGATGTCAAATCTATCTACACTTTTTGGTGGTGGTCCCAGTTTGCGTAAGTAAGTGACCACCCATACAGCACCCTAAAAAGTGGTACCTGTAGATCTAGAACATCAACCTGTAAAGGAAAGAATCATAGAGTTTTACTAAGGCATTGCAAATCAACCTCTACAATGTTACAGTGCTTAAATAATACAACACTGCAAGGTGCGAAAATGGCATGCATCACACTATGGCGTTTGTGACCATGCACTCGGCGTATTAAAACTAGCTATAGCAACCGGGAATGCTCTCATGCTGTACACGTGTATGGACTCACCCCAGTTGGGTCAGATTAATGCTTCAACGTGTTCCGGCAGGTGTTAGACACTGAGTAGTGCAGTGTCCTGGAAAATGTGGGAGGCATAAAAAGATATGTATACAGAGGTTCTGTATGGCAGTAACTCTGTCGAGGTCTGCACTTGCGGTGCAGTCCATTCAAAACAATTGACGCCCTGGAGTTTAGAACAGTGTTATTAAAAGTGCTCCTGTCAAGTCGGTCCACAAAGGGTATCTCGCAACACCACCCCTAATCTCACCCCGTGTGACCTTAAAAAGGTAACGGCGTGAGACCAAACATGGTGCCGCAGATCACTACGGGGGTCCGCAAATACACTCAGCGCAATTAAAACACCACCATTGAGAGTTGTTTAATAAGTGCCCCGACAGTCTCAAATGAGGCCCATCACCCGCTGGCCACACCAGTCCCCATACAAAGTAAATCACTTCGGCAATTGCCGAGCGACAGCCAATTCCTGGGGCCGATGTAAGCGTGTGTGGGCAGAATGCAGTTGCGAGCGTTGGGGCGCCTTAATACAACCTCCCATGGCCCCTGCTTCAAGAACGGCAAAGGCAGAACAAAACTGGCACCGTCATAGTCCATGATCAACGCTACGTATGTATACTCACATTTGATCTCCGTGCTCGTGGCGGAAAGACCTACCCCTCACTCTGCCGGTCCCGGGAGGTACTAGCCGGCAGTAGCACGGCGTAGTTATACTTCCGGTAGGTGGGTAGAGGAGGCGGGTCTCTCAGTGTCCACATGTGCGATGCTGGTGAGCCAACCGCATAACAACTCATAATGTGAAAACAGGTAGAGGAGGAGCCCAGCCAAAATATTTTTCATGTTGAAAACTAAACACACACTTTGATGCTCCCTTTATTTTATTCCCCATTCTGGTTTCACACTCACTCTCTGTTTCTCTCTTCTGTTTCTCTCTCATGTGTTCACCTCCTCAGCTCTCAAGTCTGTTTCTCACTTCTCAAGCGCCACTCTCTTCCTCTTGTTTCAACTTCATGTTCCTTCTCACGGTTCTACTCTTTCACTCCACACACTCTTCTTTCTTGCACCTCTTTGCCACTCTCTTCTCTCCCAACCTACTCTCTTGCTTTCTTGCTTTCCCTCCTCTTTCTCACCCTCCTGTACCTCTGACCATCTTCCTCTCTTACAGCCTCCTATCTCCTACTTCTCTTGTCCTCGTCATTGCACAGGGCCATTGCAAAAATGTTTGCGACTCTAGATGAACGTACATCATTGTACCATTCAGCTCTAGCAATCGGGTCACATTTACTGCTAACATGAGCAATACTATATCTCCTGCTGGAGGAAATGTAAGCATGAACTCTAACATACCATTCACCAAAAATTGCACCTCACCTCTATGCTGTCTCACAAGCACCATCCCCTCTTTCCCATAACTCCCCTTTCTGGACTATTTTTATACCTTTCACCTTCCGTCTCCTTCTTGCCCACATTTTGCCGTCGTCTTTATCATCTTCCTTGTTGTAAAGCACCATCCTTTGTGTGATAGTCCTCTAACTTTCTGTGGACTTTAGTCCTGCTAACCAGTAGTAAAGTGCTGTGCTCTCCCTAAAAACGCACTGAAATTGGCATACACTTAATTGCCACCTGCAATTTACTTGTAGGTCCCTAGAATATGGCACTACATGTACCCAGAGCCTGTAAAATAAATTCTACTAGTGGGCCGTAGCACTCATTGTGTCACACACTGCAGTAGCACTGTAAAGCATAGGAAAACACTGCATTATATTAGAACACCTTATGATGATAGTTTCGGATTGAATGCAGATATAATATGATTCAAATATTAATTTCAATAGTTATTCAAATTCCATTATAATGGTGAAATTGAATTTTGAGTAACTATGGGGCACATTACGATACCCGGCGCAAATAATTCCGCCAGGCATGGAAGCGGCAAAAATCCGCCCGCACACACCGCCTGAACACCGACCACGCCATTACGATTACACAAACCGAATACCGCCATCGGCGGAAAAGCACACAAAATACCGCCCGCCAACGTCCGAGTCGGAGACAAACCGCCCGCCACGGACGGAAACACGCACGACAACACAAAACCGCCCGCCCTCACGGCCGACACACCGCACGAGAAATTACGATCGCACCGACATGAGCGCGGAAAAACCACAAATATACCGCCCGCCAGCGCAAACAACGCCGATGAGAATCGACACGGCAGAAGCCATGGCGCCCACGTACCTGCACAGAAACCATCTGCACACAAAACCAATAGCACACAACATGGCCAACAAGTCCACACAGCAAGGCACGCACAAATACACAAGCACAGTACATATCCCGAAAACACCCCCGGACAAACAAAAAATACAAAGGCCAGAACCCCAGACACAACACACCTGAAAACAACAGACCATGAGGACACACCCACATAGGTGAGTACAAAAGCAGCACTCCCACAGACCACAACCCCTTGCTACATTGCAAACCAGAGAGGAGAGGAGAGGACACAGTGACACAGCAAGGACAGCAGCACACCACAGAAACGCACACATCACAACCACCACCACCACCACCACCACCACCACCAAACACCGGCACCACAAACCCCCTGCACATTACACAACACACACCGCACCAGCACCACAAACACCATGGCACCACAAAGAATGCCCAAGTTCACGCCCATTGAGCTGACGGTCATGGTCGACGAGATCATCAAGGTGCACCCACAAATCTATGGGAACATGGTCCAACACACACCACTAGCCACCAGAAACAGAATGTGGAACCGGATCGTAGACCAGGTCAATGCAGTCGGGACCCTGCCCAGGAACAGAGTCGAAATTAACAAACGGTGGAATGACGTCAAGAGCCTGGTCAAGAAGAAGGAGGGCAAAAACAGAGAGCTGGCTGCCGTCACTGGCGGAGGGAATCCCGCGCTCTTCAAGACCTTCAAAGCGTGGGAGGAGAAGGTGCGAGTCATCATACATCCCGAGATCCTCGCCGGATTAGCAGGGGGAGTGGAGGCTGGTAAGTACAAACTAATGTATACCAGCACACCGCTATGTACTCACATGCACTACCACCATGCCACAGCTCCCAGGGACAAACACCCCCATGTCCAGCACACAATACACGACACACACATGCAACAGACACCACCACACACAGCCCAAACAGAACAACTGTAAGATGCGTGGGGACATGTGTACATTCAGCTAGCCACGTAACCACCAACAGGTCCCCAAATATGCCAGAAGCGCCACAACGAGCAACCACCACACCCATGTGTCCGCCACAGCTGCACAAACCGACAAGTAACAGGTAAGTGGCAGGAACACAAAGTGCAGTGGGTGGGACGGTGGACAGCACAAGTACAACACACACCAGGCCCCTAGTCCCACAGCACAGCAAGGAGGAGCATCCCCCACACCCCACAGCCACGTGTCAGCCACCGCAGTGCACAACGACAGCCGAAAGGCAGACATCACGGCCCACAGCAATCGGTGTCAGTGGGTGTCCAGCCACCCCCACGACCCACAACACCCCCACCCCCACAGACCTGCAACATGGAGCACCCCCGCTTAGAGCCATGTGGCATCCAGTACAGTGCACGCACGAACAACCTGCAGGTGGGAAACTGGACAGGGCTGGATTACTGGAGGCATGAGGACCGGCACACGACCAACACATGGGACATGTCACGTAGCAGACGAAAACGCAGCACCGCCCACCGTCACGAACAAGTGAACAATGTGCACACGGACATGAACAACAGACTCACACCCCACATGACCCATCACAGACATAGCAACACCCAAGGAGCCACGTCTGCATACACAAGCCACACTGAAAATAGTACCACACGGCAGCCACTGTGCAACTCATCACACACAACCGAAACACCATTGAAGTCCTGTCCATGTAGCCCCTACTGCCTGTCAACCACACACCCCACAACTACGCCTATGTAAGACAAACAACACAAGACGCAACAGAGCGGAACAACAGAAATGCACACGAACACCACTGAACCCATCAAACACACAGACACACCATGCACATACAACATGCCATCCATCCCATCCGTCAGCCCCAGTCTCATGAAAGGCATGTCATCCGCATAGCTGCCACACATACAGCAGTCACGCTAAGATACATGCCCATGACCAACCATGTGCCAGAAGTCAATGAAGCGCACGTCACACTGTGAGCAACAACACACAACATGGGCCACACCCCCCCCACGAGCACTGCAGTGATGCACATGGCACAGGGCAGCACGCACACCAAGGAGATGGGACAACTGCAATACGTTGGCTTTCACACACAAATATCACTCACTCATAACGATGCGTCCAATGCCATGTCCAGTAATCACAACAGACAGCAAATATGCAGGCCATGTCAAGCATGCACACACCTCAAACCATGCACTGTCATGCTGCCACAACACATGTCACGTTCAGCACCCATGGCTCACAGCATGTACCCCAAAAGCATATTCCCTCCCAAATGCGAATCTGGGGCATGGCCCCCATGTTGCCATATGCGTTCCTAAGCTGTTCCATTTGAACCCCAAAAGCATATTCCCTCCCAAATACGAATCTGGGGCATGGCCCCCATGTTGCCATATGCGTTCCTAAGCATTCCATTTGAACCCCAAAAGCAAAGTACAAACCAGACCCAGGATGGGCCAGGAGCCCGCATACACCAGAGTCACAATGAGTAGGGGCACAGCAACACACCCATCGGCATGGCCAATCCGTCCCATGCCACATGTGCACAGCACACAGTCCCATTGCCAAGCACACACAACTACAAATGCCACAGCCACACACACGCCTCCGGGAAACCCATGTACGAGATTGCACGAACTGCCAATGTCAGACGACAAATACATACTTCGCCAGGTGCAACACAATAACAAATCTCATTCTCTCCACAGGTGACGAACTGCCGGATGCTGGGGATGGAGACAGCAGCCAGCACAGCCAGCCCACAAGCCCTCAACGAGGACACACGGATGTGGAGGATCTCACCTCCTCTTCGGACACGGACCACCAAGCAGGCCCATCTGGTGTGGCAGGGCCCAGCCGCTCCCCAGGACCCCTCCTACCCACCAACCCATCAACCCGGTGCTGCTGAACAGTCCCAGCCCCCTGCTGCCACTGTCGTAGCGGCCACACCCTCGGTCATTGCGGCCACACCCACGGTCATTGCGGCCCCTACCACTGCCGCAACCGCCACCATCGCCGCACCGACCACCACCGCCGCCACCACCACCACGTCTTCGCTGGCACCAGCCCCAGCGCAGGTGGTGGCCCGGCCGACTGGATCCACCCTGGGAGCCACAGCGAGGACCGTGGTGAGCAATGTGGCTAGTGGGCAGGGCCGGTGGCAGCAGGACTGGTAGGAGGAGCAGGGTCAGGGAAACGCCAGCCTCCCCTGGGAGCCATGCCCTGCCTCAAATGGCCAGAGTCCTTGGGGCCTATGAGGAGGCCCAAGAACAATGGGTCAGGTCTGCTTCAGACACGCGGGAGGTGCTGGGGGTGCTGAGGTCCATGGACGCCCGTATAGGTCAACTCCGTGGACCTCATGGGCCAGCTGGTGGTGGCGGTGAGGACACGGCCAGGGATAGCAGCTCCCCTCCGACACCACCTGCCGGGGCGCAGGGTCGAGCAGCAGTGTCCAGTTCCCCTGCGTCCACAGCCAGTGAGCACACCTCAACCACCAGCATGTCGCAAGCAGGCACCCCCTCGCAAACGTGGAAGGGGCCGTCCGAAGAGGAAACAGATCTCCCGGGAGGACTTTGCACGCTCCAGTCGCAAGTGAGGCAGCCAGCCAGCCTTCCGCCAGCCTTCCTTGACCAGCCACTGCATTGACTTGGACTACGATCCCACTCCACACAGCCATCTGGATGGCATGTGTGTGTTGGACTATGGACATAGAACCAGTGGGTACACCCTGAGCATCACGCAGCCATGACCGACAGCTCATTGTCACTGCACGCACCACTTTTGTCATCACCTTACACACAATCACATGTCACAGTTTGTAATAAATGCACCTTTTTCACTAACTGCTGTTTGTGCCCTGTGTTTTATTTGTACGGAATACAACGGCCACCTTGGGCGGAAAGGCACCTGATGCGTGGCATGGCAATGGAATCCGGAGGGCCTGTAGGGACCTAGGGGTGGGAGACAGAACAGGAGCACATTCAATGAGGGTGTCACACACCCATCACACAGTACATGTCAACAACTACAAGCAATGTACACACATCGCACAGAGCAATAGGGCACAATGCCACAGTCACCAACAGTGGCATACTACTCCTGGCCATGGAGCGTTGACACACAGCACGTAGTGAACAAACGGCCACCCTGACACAGCACACACACACCTGCACAGATACAGCCACATCAGCCATCGTACATGGACACTCACCGTCAAGTGAAGTAGCGGGCGATGAGCTGCTGACGCACATTCCCAGCTTCCTCCTCTCCGCTGTCCTCCTCACTCGAGCTGTCCTGGTCTGCGGGCTGGGCCCTGGTTGATCTCCGTCATCCACAATGAGGGGGATCTGCTTCCGAATGGCCAGATTGTGCAGCATGCAGCACGCCACCACTATCTGGCACACCTTCTGTGGGGAGTACGCCAGTGCACCCTCGGTGCGGTCCAGGCACCTGAACCTGGACTTGAGGAGGCCAAAGGTACGCTCGACCACACGTCTGGTCCTCCCATGTGCCTCATTGTATCGATCGTCTGCTGGGGTGCGAGGATTCCTCAATGGACTGAGCAGCCATGCCCCATTCGGGTACGCAGTCACCTGGGTGTGAGGGACACAGAGAACCGTTGCTATTCCAACTGGACAGGGGACAGCATCGCACAACCAGCACGCTACACCACTCCACATACTCACCGACAATACAGCCACGATCCTGTTGCAGATTGGCCATCAGTCGTGGCAAGATGCTGTTGCGCATTATGTGTGCGTCATGGGCCGAGCCTGGGAACTTTGCACACACGTGGGTGATCACCATGTCCGCAAGGCACACCACTTGCACATTCAGGGAGTGCGTGTGCTTCCTGTTGCGGTACAGGTGCTCAGTGGCCTGTGGTGGAACAAGGCCAACATGTGTGCAGTCAATGGCTCCAACGACGTGTGGGATTCTGCCAAGGGCATAGAATGCACCCTTCACTGCCGCCAATTCACGAGCCCTGGGGAAGCGGATGTACCTGTTTCGGCACAGCATCATGGCTGCCAGTACATCCCTCAGCACCTTGCTGAACATGGGCTGGGACATCCCTCCTCCACTGCCCACTGTGTGCTGGAATGACCCAGTGGCGAAGAAATGCATGGCGGCCATCACCTTAGCCGTGGGGGTGACAGCAGTCGGATACACCCTGCGGGGATGGAGATGGGGTTCTAACATGGCACACAGTCGATGCAGGGTTGGCCTGTCCAGCCGAAACTTCCTAATAACCTCTGTATCGTCCATGTCCACCAGCAATTGGTATGGGCGGTCAATGTTCGGTCTCCGCCTAGGGAAATTGCAGAGGACACATGTCAAAGCAACACGACACATAGCAATTTCGCATACACATCACTGACATGACTGAGCAAGCACATGAGCCACAGCCCAGATGTCAAGCTGGGACGGCACGGCCACAATACACTTACACAGGTCTCCCAACAATGGCAATGGCTAGTGAGACATACCACTGCCATGTGCATGCACATGGGGATCTAGGCCCCAATGACTTGCGGGCGTGCTGATGGGGACTGACTGCATATTCGTCAAGCGGCAACGCCACGGCAACATGAGTGTCTGCTGAGCATGGAACTGCTTCCGAGGCTGGATGAGTATGGCACACGACGACGACGACGATGTGGGCACAGGCTGAGCGGCCAAAACAAGTGGGACCTGTGGCACGAGGGGATATGAGACAGTAGTAGGTGTCAGCACTGCACCCTATGTACAGCACTGTACGGATCACACCTCCCGAAACATTGACAGGTGTCCATATTGACAGCCCCATGCCAAGACGGCTGTGTGCTTGCAGTCACACGTCACAGGTGAGAGGTTACATTGCACGTGCCAGGTGGCAGACGTACATAGTGGGAGCTGGCATGTGTGTGCATGTGTCTCCTGTTCAGGATCCACCAGATGGGCGCTGACTCTGTACTGACCATTGGACACAGCATGTTCCGTGGAAGGCTTGTGTGTGTGGGATGGTGGCACTGGATGTGCCTCCGTTGGGTGGGGGCCATGCACAGGGCGGGTACGTCGATGATTGTGCATTGTTGGTCACGGTGGGTGCACCAACTAAGATGTGTTGCCCTGTGTTCAATTCCTATGTCCGCATGATGATGGACTGTGGATGTGGGCAGACTACACATTGGTCGATGTGCTGTCTATATGCATGTGCCTTCACACCAGGCACAGCTGCCCCTGCACATGTGACCCCTGCTGGACTCGCTGCTGGGTCTGTGGAGCTGATGCACCTTCTGTGCGTGGGGCGGACAGCTCTCCTCACTTCCCTCATTGCGCATGTCATGTCTTTGCCGCAGGTGACATGGATCATGGAGGGCCCACATGTACGCGTGGGTAGGCTACACATGATTGTTCACTGGTCGCCACCCCCAGTCAGTGTTTCGAATGGGAAGGTTGTCGTGCTGGTGGTATGTTCGATGTGGCGGATGGGCGGGCCTAGGTGCGGGCTTACATTCCGGACATGGGGGGTAGTTGGATTGGCGACTAGTTGCAGTACACACGGGACACGTCTCTTCCTTTCCACATCTGGGTCATCCCTTGTACTAACTGACAGTGATACAGTCATCTTCGCCCCAGCCCTCATGTCCACCCCTCGCCCCCCAATATGCATGCTCACCTGCGAGGCTAGCGCTTGCACAGGCAGCCCCAAGCTCGCACCAGAGAGGGCAAGGAGTGTATGTGTGGGTCCAGTTGCACGAGTGGGCTGTCTCAGGGTATGATGTGTGGCGGGACGCCCGTCCACCTGCGTGGTGCCCCAAATGGAGACCCGGCCTGCATGGACTATGCATCACAGTCTTCGCCTTCCGGATCCGCCACCTGCGACACCCAGTGGCTGTGGCTGCCCTTGCGGCCATGCCGCGTCCGTCTGTGACTGATGGCCCACACATTCACTCTTTGGCCTCTCTGGGGAGGGCTCGGGGTGGTGGCGCACGCGCTTGCACTTAGTCGCAATGGCATGTGGCGTGGTTGGTATAATGGGCAATGGATGGGATGGTGCGAGCCACCTCCCGTGACGTCAGTGCTGCTCGTGCTGTGGTGCGTCCCCCTACACTTCCATTTGACTTGTGCCATGCTAGACGTTGAGGTTCTATTGCCTGCGTGATATGACCAGGAGGAGCGCGAGGAGACCTCTCACACACCATGCTCCACTGCCATCCCGTGCCCTGTATCGCCTGTGCGGATTGACTATGTTGGGGTTACACCTGGTCGACTGGGGCTGTGTGTGCCTTGTCAAGGGGCATGGCGGGCGCACAACAGGATCCAGCTTGTCCACAGAGGGTGGGCTGAGGTGCGCCTGGTACCGCTTTGTACGTGTGCCCGGCTGCTGTGCACACACGTGTTCACTCCCCCCGACAGGTGTCCTCTCACAATGCCCAGGGAAGCGGTGGTGTACTGTTCATGACCCCTCCCAACACGGCGTGCTCCAACTTGGCATGTGCGCATCTACCCGTCACACCCACCCACCTGAGCACTGCGTCCATACGACTTCACACGACACATGTGTGTCTTCCACAGTTGTGCTACTCATTTGCGTTGACATCCAATACCAGTGGACTACATGGTCATGTCACGACTGCCGTGTACTTCACATACTCTCATCCTCTCTCATTCGTACTTGTGAAATGAGTCAGCGGAGACAGTTTTGGTTTCAAACATTATATTGAGTCTTCTGTCCTCTGTGATGCAGTATAGTGGACACTACTGGCAGCGGAATACATGTTGAGGATATACTGAGC
>CAWUFW010026128.1:0-36639 GCA_963921515.1 Calotriton arnoldi | reverse complement strand
TCACAGGCCTCCCAGGGGCTGCAGCATATGTTATGCCACCCCTGGGAAGCAGTCTAAATCTGACACCACAGGCCTGCTACTGCAGCCTGGGTGAGGTGGTGCTAGCACCCCTCACTGGGATATAGGTTTCCTATATCTCTCCTGCACACACATATAAACCTATCAGTCACCCCTAAGGCAGGCCCTATCAATCCTGAGGGCAGGGTGCTTGGCTTCTATGTGAGGGGGTGCCTCTGCCTGAGCAGGGCCCCTCTGCAGCTCTCAGAGTCTATTCTCTGGTGCTGTTTGTGGATGCGGTTAAACCATATACTATTTAAGTGCATTATATCCTCGCGGTAAATGCTAACTTTGGAATGGCTGCATCAAAACATGTCGTGTTTGGTGTCAAACATCTTGGAATACTACCCCCCGCCAATCTTGGCAGCGGGGTAGCATTCCACCCTTCTAGAGGGATAAGACATGTACCTGCTGTGGAAACGCGGTAGAATCCTAAAGAGCCCTGGCATCACAAAATGGATGCCACCAGTCACAGACACTGGGCTGCCCTCCTGCTGATGACCGAAACTCGCAGTGGAGGAAGCCCAACAATAGGCATCCTGTCACAGGGAGGTGTAACCACCTTCCAGACAGGGTTTAGTGTATTGGGGCTGGGTGGGTGCACTCTTAGAGTGCTTTGAAGTCCTGCACTGGGGGAGCAGAAGGCTCCTCTGTGCATATGCCAGTTCAAACCAGCTCAGGGGCTGCCTGCCCCTGCTCTGGCACGAAACTGGACAAAGGGAAGTGGGTGTAGCCACCCCTCCCTTGACCCTCCCATAGGTGGGGTCATAGAGCTAGTCCATCCCCTCTTTTAGTTTAAGAGGGGGAACCTTGCCATTGCAAAGCAGATAACCCCTGGACGACGCTCTACAGAAGAATCCTGGCCCTTCGACGTTCCACTACCTTTGGAAGACAGAAGAATCTCCCTTGGAGTCAAGGAGTGACTCCTGCTTGGCAGGCACCAAAAACGACAACGACGGTCGCAAACTACGCCGCTCCCGCCGGAGTCCGAAGTCCCTGCAGCCCAAGAAGTGGATTTCCTGACCTCTCCCAGGCCATCGTGAGTCCCCAGCGAAGCTGAGGCAAGTGGACCCCACGAGTAACGAGGAACCGCGACCCCTGGGTACCGTGCACTATTGTCGAGTGCAACCCCTTCACAACGTTCTACGAACTTGTGCTTTGGACCACGTGTGGTCCCGACCTCCAGCAGGAATCCCTCCGAAGATCAGAGGCCTACACCGTCCCGAGTGACCGTGGGCCCCTGTTGAGTGATTCCGCCCGAGGTGTCTTCGCGATCCCTTGCCCGCTGGCTTGTGGGTCCCCAGAAGACTTCTTAAAGAAACCGAAGGGCTCCCTGGTTGCTCCAGGCCTGCCCTGACTTACCCTCGCTGGGTGAGTTCCACAGACCTTGCTGGTCTGCGCCATCGACTTTTCTTCATCTCCCCGAGACTTGCGGCTGCCAAGGCTTGTTGGCTCCGATCGAGTTGCCGACACCGCAGTCAGCTGCAGACGTCGAGGACACACCGAATCCAGCTCCTGGTCGTCGTCGACACCTCCTGGACCACGTGGCTGAAGAGTCAAGGCACTTGCAACCGACCTGAAGCGACCGACGACGGTGGGCATCCATCTTCCTTGCCCCGGGTCACTGCCAAGTGACTTTGAACACTGTCCCCTCTGCTTTCAGGTCATCCTTCTCCAGAATCCAGGCTTGGATTCCACCGGACACTTCTTCAGCTCCCGCAAGCAGCAAGTCTTCTTTGTTCGCCATTGAAAACGACGCCGCGACCCGACACCAAAGGACACCTGTGCACCCGGCTTCCTGGGTGAGGTAACTCCAGCACGACGGTGCTCCTGTGGGTGTGGGCCCTAGAACTACTTACCCTGTAAGTGACTTGCTTGTAGGTTCTCCCGAAGTATCCTAAAACTCTTTATTTCCAACCGCGACTTGCCCCATTGAAGTTAACGGCGATTCGCGCCTGTGTATCCACACTGCACGCGTCCCCCGTGGGTCCTTTACTTACCTGCCTTGGGTGGTTTCGTGAGGCCCCAGCACTTCTGAAGGCCCTAGGCCTTGTCTCCTTGCAAGTCGTTGTTTCTAAGTCTCTTACTTAGTATATGGTCTGGTACGCCCCTAGGGCCCCAGCCATATTTTGTGCTTAACTTATTGTGAAACGTTGATTTATGCATATGTTTGTCTTCTAATCTCATAAAGAGATTAGTAGAGAGTTATTTAGAAATAAATACATATATATTTGATATATATACCTGTGTGGTGTCTTTTCATTTGGTGATTCAAGAGATTATATGGTAAAACAAGCTGCTTTACATTCCTCCGAGACTTAGCCTGAAGGCTGCTCTCCACAGCTACCACTAGGATAGCTTTCTTTAAAAGGTTGTCTTAAACCTATCTACCATAAGAGTCGATTTGCCCTGGTGCAAGGTGTCCACTTTAATTAGTGAACAGCATATACCAGGCCAACTTCTCACACCTAGTGACTGCTGCTACTGCAGCTTTAGCTGCCTCATCAGTCAGCGAATTACCAACAGCATGTGCTCCGACGCGCTGATGGCCAAAAGTATGGATAACATGTGTGAGCGGCAAACATTCCTTAAGAGCGGCCACTCAAACCCAAAGCATTTTATGCTTAATTGCGCTACCTTTAGAATCACAGAAATCATTTTGTGTCCAGAAGAACAAGTTGTCATTGAGGGATTGTACACAGTAAAACGAATCACACACTATAAGCAAAGGAACATCTGGATCAGCAAATTCAAGAGCCAAAACCAAAGCGCGTAGCTCCGCCAATTGAGCCATACAATCTCCAAGAGACTGTGTGTGCACCAAAGAGGATTTAAAATCCCCATCAACAATTGTACCTGCCACAATCGCGCAGGCTGCTGAATAAGCATTTTTAGAACCAATGGCCGGTTGAGCGGATCCATCCGTGTAAATAATGCATTCGTACTGCTCATGAGGAAGCATTGACAAAGGAGGCTGGTGGACATGTTCATATTGTAAAAACTCCTGTGTCTGCAAAGACGGGTCAAAGATAAAGTTGACATCAGCCGACGTCAAAGAACTAGCCCATTGTATCCAACAAGAATGCAAGGCTTTGGAATTTGGAACACTAGCCTTCGTAACTGCTTCTAAAGCAGGTACAGGCGAGACCATGAAAATGCGTTTACCCTGAGCCAGAGAGTGTTCTTTAAGAATCGCCATCTGGACAGCCGTCAAACATTTTTTTGTAGAGGAGAAACGCATCTCAGCTGAAGTGTACAAATGTGATTTATAAGCAATGGGGACCATGTCCCCTTCATTGAACGTCAAGTAAGTGAAACCCCACGCACCTGGTACAATCCTTATGACCAAATTTGTAGAATTGTCTCATATTAAAAAGAAGTTAGTCGCAAGCAGATCAGACTGCAGAGACCGAAGAATCTCAGTATGTTCCGGAAGCCAACAGAAAGCAAAAAATAAGGTTGTATCAAAGAGTAAAGTGGTTTGATACGCTGGGCATAATCAGGAATGTAAGTCCTCCCAAAATTAAAAAGATCCAGCAAGGATTGCAATTTTTAAGTGTAGATGGAGGTTGCAATTGAGCACATTTCTCCAGAAAGTGGGGGCCAACCCCCTACCTTCATTGTTGAGTTCGTAACCCAGAAACAGGACTGCCAAACAGGCAATTTGCGACTTGGCACAGTTGAATTTGTATCCCAAGTCTGCAAAAGACATTATGATGCGGTCCACGCGCACAAGATGCAGTATCAATTCATCATCCGTCAAATAGATGTCATCGACGTATGAGAAAGCATCAGGGTCAAAAGCACTGGGACTATTTTTATATCCTATAGGCAAGCGCATGTATCTTTGTGTTTGCCCAGGGCACTGAAGGATGTCAAGTCACGGCTTTCAGGAGTCAAATTGTGAATATAAAAACAATTTGAGATATCTAGAGTCGTTTAATATTTTTTATGAACAATGTTACTAACGCAGAGCTGTGGGTGTTCTGTACTGCAAAGGTACAAACATGACTGTTCAAATGGCGGTAATCCAAAACTACACGATATGAACTGTCCGGTTTCAATATCGGAAAAAGAAAATTTTACATGGATGAAACACATGGTTCAATTACACCCTGATACTCCAATTGATCAAGAATTTTGCTAACGGATGCCTTAGCTTCACGCTTAATTAGGTATTGTGGTTGGGGCTGTGGTGTAGATCGCAAAGGAATTTCATGTGCCGGCGAATCCTTATCCCAACCCACCTGATTACGATACACAGCCAGAGCAAGGGCTAATGCCCACTCCATCGCGTATGCTTGTTTTGCCTCCTCCGAGGCCTATCTCATAAAGCCTATCAGGGGGTACAAATTGTGTGTCAGCTGTTTCCACTGTAATGAACGTATCAGTTGCTTTTGCCTCCAGACACTGGTGGAGTGCCTCCTGCACTATGGTAACTTTTGCTGCACTGTCGAGGAGTGTTACAGCACATCTCCAGTCGAGGAGCAGGGTCCTCACCCTCTGAGGCATACTTTGCCGTCAATGCGGCAACCTTTTACTTCTGAACTGAGGCACGATATTGAGGTGGTCCCTCCGGTTTGGCTTTTACATCAAACTGGCGCTGCGGGTCATGTCTTGCTTGCACAGACTTGTCTTCTCTCAGATCCTGACGTCCTCCCCCTCCAAACTGTTGATCCAACGATTCCTGAAAGGAACGAGGAGAACGAGGATCAGGAACTTGAAACCTCTCGGGTGTTTTCATTTTAGAGCGGTCGTGCAAATCATATCTATGTTCAGAAGCGTCCGGTGGTGGCGAAACAGCACGAGAACCAGCCTTCTGCTGTTGCTGCCGCTGATTTTTATTCCACGCCTTATTAGGAAAGACTGGACGACTCTCCTTTTCAGGAAGAGGCTTATTTTGTACCTGAGTACAAGATCTTTCTCCCAAACTATTTCGACCCTCCGCAATAATAATTGGCAACTGCCGTTGCTTGTCAAAGTCAGCCACAGCCGACAGTCATTGACGCACTTGCAAGCTAACTGCCTCATTGGCCAGAATCATATCGGAGACAATAGGGAACATGCCCACTAATCTCATCCCCAATTCCAGGGCTGGACCAGCCCCGTGTTCATCTTGAACCGTCTTCAGAATGCTCAGTAGAACGCTCATGGAGGAGGTGCCAAAGCACAGTGTATACACCGCAGCAAACACCGTCCCCCCGGTGGTGCAATCAGCTAAAGTGGGAACAATACCACTCGGTAAACTCATTGTCAGGATCCTGTGTTTCACAACAGGAGTAGTCTGTGGAAAAACAGCCTCGAGCTGCTCAAATTTTTCTGCCAGCCAATATGGAAAATCATCTCTATTCTGAGGACGCTTGCCCATCACTGAATTAATCATGATGGGACTAATGACAAGACCACCACCATGTCCAGGTGGCTGAGGAACGGCTCCAGCGGGAGCCACTTGAATATTACGTGACATAAATTGTATGACACTTCTGTGCATATGAATTAAAGATGTATGTAACTGACGTAGCTCTGCGAGTGTAACACCAAGATAATTTGGATGTGGTGTAAAACTTGCCAAAACGGGCCATGTGGCCCCGTCGCCCGATAAGGGGCCTAAACGGACCACGAAACAGAGTGAATGGGGGCCACATTAAACCAAATGGTATGCTACCAGGCTGTCAACGGAACTTCAAGTAATCGATAAGGTTGATAATTCCGCGGAACCGCGGCTGGTGTATATTCATGAAAGAAATTATCATTCCCATCCACGGCTGGAAATGTAACCCAAGAGTAAAAAACCTTAAAGCGGTATGCCGCGTCCGCTTCAACAACAAAAATGAAATCATCACCCGCATTAGGGACTCCACGTGGCGTCAAATGTGCTGTAACCGAAGCACGGTTAGGTGCGGCAATAGCGACCGGTTGTGCCATATTAGAAATGGGACCAATAAACGGAAAGACTGGTAGCGCAAAACTGGGTTTAACAGAGAAACAAAACCTTTTAAAATTCAAGCTTGAAAAACCTATAAATCTAACAACATAGGAGGCTAAGCCCCCTCACCACGGATGTCTCCGTAAATGGTGAGAGGGTACTGTGGACAAGCACATGCGCTGCTCAGGGGTCTCGCGAATAAGTACCAGACCAAACGTTGGTGGCGCCATGTTGCAGGGATTCTGCACAAACACAGAACTATGCGCAGGATAATGGGACCTTGGTGTATAGGGACTGGGTCTTCCTATTACCTTAGTGCCTACAAGCCCAGGACCGACTAGCTATAGTGTCTCACTTGCTCTCCTACTCACTCGCAGAGAAGTAAATGATTAGACACCCCAGAACACAACATTCCCAGATCTCTCAGAAATCGCGGTAACAAGACACACCCTTTCGCTAGCACTCTTGTACTCGTCCACAATAAGATCTGACAGAGACACAAAATAGTTTACAATATTTATTTTAACTAACGTGCCCTAACATGCAGTATACGTGCCACGACAAGCAGCAAAATGCATAGTACAAAAACAGTCAGCATAGCAGCTAGTCCATAAATCATGAAGGGAGATGTCATCATAAAAAAGACAATGGAGCCTAACCTCCCTCCCCTTGCTAAAAAGAAGTATTATTATATGTTAGAAGATCTATGGGCTTTGTCAGGAGACCCCATACCTTAGCCTATAGATGGTAGCTCTACATCATAGGTGCTGTCTCGCTCTTCTCCCTGGAAAGGTCCATCTCCAAGTGTGTCTCACCTATTCGTGTACCCCACTAAAAACCAAAGTACGTTGTCCAAACAGCAGCTGCATCGGTATGTTTTGTCTAAGGGCTAAGGTCTGGCCAGAACAAAATAACAAGGGGCATTGTTGTTTGACCTTGCTCATAATGTTCAGTCAAAATCCCAGGAACATGCAGAGTGTGAACACAGCGATGAGTTCTCATGTGAAAGCAGTTACAGAAATATTGCAAAAATAAAGACGTGTAGTAACGTACGTAAAAGCAGCAGGAAAGCTGCAACAAGCTCATGCTAAGTTAGTGAAAAACGACAATGCCCCTATGGGCCACATGTCATGAAGTGTGCGCTGAGTACCTCCCTTTACGCTGTGACTGTGTGTGCTCTGAGTACCTGCCTTCTCGCTGTGACGTGTGCTCTGAGAACCTGCCTTCACGCTGTGACGTGTGCTCTGAGTACCTGCCTTCACGCTGTGACTGTGTGTGCTCTGAGTATCTGCCTTCATGCTGTGTCCACCTGCGCACTGCTTTAGGGGCAGGAGAGGCCTGTCTGGGTCATGCCTAGAGCTGCAGGGCATGGTTATGGTCTTTCGCTGTTCAAGAGTATATATAATATGGATTCTAGCTTGAAAATAGTATACGTTGAACATTTTCATTTACCCAATACGTTTAGGGGAAATAGAGTTTATTGCAGCAGAATCTAAATGTCATTAGGTCCTGTAGGATTTAAATGTGTAGTTTATGTAGAATGTGAGAGGTTGTAGTTGAATGAAGGTCTCTTTCCTCCATGTGGGGAATGATGCTTTTAGAACATGTAAATCAAGTGCAGGCCACTGGGCAAGAAGGGGCAAGGAGGGCTCTGAAAGAGACTGCTGCCCAGGACCAGGCTGGCAGACATGTGCTCAAACAAGCATTGGCAAAGCCAGCATGTTTGTGTTTAATGCTCTAACGTATGCAGGGAGCCACAGTGCCCAGGGCCTGTGGAGGAGCTAACACAGATAGACAGACAGACAGACACACACACACACACACACAGCTGTAATGCATGGTGGAAATCTTGATTTGCTGCTACTCCCTCTCTCTCTCTCAATCTATTCATTCTTGTTGCCACTAAAGTTTTGAACGCAGCCAGGAATGGCAATTCTGTGCAATCAGTGCACCCTTTCTAGCCCATCCCCTATATCTGATTAGATAAAGTTTTATGCACGCCCAAAAAAACAAAAAAAAAACGAATCAACTCTGTCAGGTTGATTGGCTGGTGCCCTGGACGCATGCTCCTCCGTTGGGGAGTAATGTTTCATTGCTTTTATCCACAGCTGATGAGTTTTAATAAATCATGCAGCTATAAAGGGAAATGGAGCTGGTTTGTGTGGGCAGCTAGTTCGGACAGAGGCAAACAACCAAGGGCTGAAGGAGGCAAGTGTATGCAATACAGTGGGTCACAAGATGCATTGCGACACTGGACCATGTGACCATATAAGTAATTGCATCTGTACACGAGTCATGTGCTCAGGTACGTCATTTTAGCCGTACAAACCTATCACTCCCCACCTACCGCTTTTGTCCACCATAATTGCACCGTCCTATTTTGAAAATCCCAGGTCTACCAGGAAAGCAGCGGTGAGGAGGGCAGGGGGGAAAGTAATAACTGCGGGTGAAGGGAGGCAGGGAAGGCAAGCAACAATGATGGAAAGAGTGGGAATGGATGAAGAGAGGGCTAGCAAAAGGACAGCAGGGGAGACAGAGGGTAGGGAAGTAACGATGGGTGGGGTCCAAAAAACAGGAGCGCAGAGGGGAGTAGGTGCAAACAATGATGAAGAGGTAGCAATGGCAATGACGAGGGAAGCAAGAAAAAAAGCACCTGAATCCAAGTGCAAGCAGCGGACGGACACTAATCATCCAATCAATCAGTACTTGGTCCGTGCTCCATCGAAGGGACAAACAAACAAAGAAGAAAGTGAAGCCGGCACACGCTGACCAATGAGAAGCAAGGAACCCATAAGTATTGGGCGGGCTCTGAGGCCTCTTAGGTTATTTTTGAGAAACAAAAGTTCTTGCAAGTGACAGCACACGTGCTGTCTATAGCCAGACCAAAAAGCATTGGCAATGTGATTCGTTATGCATAGTGGAAACTTTCATTCCAAGATTTACAAAAAAGGTAGAACATGGACAGCAGCAGCGCAACCTTCCCTCATACACAAAATAAGTAAAGGACAGGTGGCAGTAGCAGAAAGAACATCACACAATTCTCTCCCGCATAAAGGACAGATACAACAGAGACAGCTAGCACACAAAAGAGGGAGAAAGTGGGAGGAGTTAAAGAACTGAGGTAAAATCTCTGTAACAGACATAAACATACAAGAAGTACAAAACACGGAAGAAACAGCCAGCCTCTTATAGAATTACTATAGGCTCATGCACTCCCATAGGATGATGACCCCGCCCCATGCACCTAGTGTGGTGTCCTTCAACAGTGGGTTCACCATCTAGCGCTAGGAAGAATCCGAGAGTACCACTGTTCACAGCTTGCACAGTCTCCTAGCTGTGGGTCTCTAATGGGTGAGGTTATGTCCCTTAAATCAACATTTATGTTCTCCCTTTATTAAAGTGCCGTAGCAGTGCCACCTCTTCGCTGACAGTTTGTGTGATCTTGAGCCTCCTACTTATCTTCCCTCTCTCGCCAGGTTTGCCTTTTTTTGCTCCTTTTGTTCGCGCCTCATCCGGGAAAGGAACCATGCCACCCAGCCTGCCAATCCACAAGTGCATCAGAGGTGAACTAAGAGTTGGAAGTAGGACTTTGGCTTTTCCCAGCTATGGATGTAAGTAAGTAAAATGTTATTACAGTTCATAAAAAACCATCTACAGTTAAAATCCAGACACATGCAGACCCACCTCAAAGTCGACCTGCAGTGCACAAGAGCAGCTGTTCTCATTACGTGCATATCCACCTAAATACTGGACGTAGCCAGTGCTTTAAATGCGCCGGGACTCACCGGTATGGAGTACCGGCACTTTTTTTATCTTCTCCCCTTGAGTACTGAAACTTTTCCTCGGAGGAGAGTACTGGTACTCCTAGGGGGCCTGGTTTTGATGCGAGTGGTGTTGATCATATATTCCCGCCTCGGCAGCAGTTTCTGACCGCCCTGCGCATGCGTGCCTTTTCAGACGGGGGACGCCTGGGCTGGGCTGGTACCGGAGCGCCAGAACCGCAACTCGGGTGTAATGACAGTTGTTTCATTCAGCTCAAGTGGGGGTTTAAATTCGACTGCTGAGTTTAGATGCCTAAGATTACTATCAGCGCTAATAGTTTAAAACCATTTCCCCTATTCGATAAATCGTCCCCCCACACAGATTCATATTTAGGATAAAAGGCTGTGTTAGTAGTAGGATATTTTCTGCTTCCTGATGGTAGTTGTTGCTGATCGGGAACCACCTACAACTTGTTGCCTGATTCTAGTGGTCTCTGAGATGTGTGCTCCTTTTTAGGACTCGCCTGGCGTTAGCAGCGCGCATGCGCTGCTCTCGCCATGCGAGGGCTTCTTGGAATCAATACGGATTCCGAAGCTTTCAGAGGCGGACTTGAAGCCCCACCCATCTTTTTCATTCGCTGGTATCAACCTCCATGCTAAACGATGGCTCACGATTGAAAAGGAGGCTTCTTAGTCCCTCCTTGTTACCGCCCTGTCCACTTTTGGCCCCGCCCACCGGGATTGGATCTCTCACTTGCGGCGTTACTGTCATGGTTACGGACGACTGCGGGCCCACACGCCTTACGCAGCGTGCTCGCGGCTACACGATGTGGAGTCGGGTTAGCGGTCTAGCTTCAGGGATCGGAAGCGGACGCCACCCTGGTCACGGCGCTTCCGGTGTTACGAGAATAACAGCCGGCGCAGCCAGTACATCGGCGCTTTGGATTAACGCCGTTGCCACCAGCGGATGGATTGCTGTACTCCGCGCCTTCTTGTGCAGGTAGCTATTTCTTAGGCAGACGGTTCTAGGAGCATAGCTATCCTACCTTGCCTGACACTAGACTGCAATTACGTGCAGGCATCCTTCTGGTCTTTTTACCCCTATCTGAAGTCCGGTTTTCTTTTCTTCACTGTCACCACGCACAGGATTGTGCTCTCAAGCGTGCTGCCAAGTCCTCTTTATTATTTGCGCAGGAGCGCTAGTTTTTATGATTTTGATTTCGAAGCGCAGGAGCGCTGGTACTTTATTTGTTTGTTACTGACACTCAGGAACATTTCCACGTGCACTCACAGGTGCACTGAAGACTTTCTGTTTCCTGGTAGAAGCGCAGGAGCGCTTATTCTTTGTTATTCCTTATTGATATCATCTTTTGTGTACATACAAGGTAAATCATACTGTCCTTTTGCTTTGATCTAGTAGTCCTGAGACTAAAGAAGGGAGCGGGTGCTTCAGAGATAAAAGCTGTGCCCTTATTCTTCCTTTACAGACCCCGTGTCTTGAGGGATTTCAGGAACATACACAGCCTCAAGTTTCTTCCTTTTCTGGCTTCTACCCCCGGTCCCATCTCCATCCTGGTCAGCATTCACACATCTACTAGGGTAAGGTGGGGACTGGCGGTGGTGGTTCATGTCGCCTCTGCGAGATCGCCTCACGAGTATAAGGTAAGGCTTGTGGGACTCTGACAGAATCCAAAGCCCACGTAGTCTATCTTGCCCAGGCGACATGGGTGACCCCGAGATCACCCTGCAGGACATAGCTGCCATCCTTGCCACCATGCAGGCAGAAAACCACAGTTTACGGCAGGACATCACAGCCTTGCAAACGCAGGCTGCAGGTGGTGGAACGGGTCCTTGGGGACCGTTTCCTTCCGTTAGAGTGAGACAGGAAGGGTTATTGAGACCTCCCTTGTTCCACCCTGGTAGTACTACAGCATCCCCCGCTCCGGACACCACTATACAGGTGGTAGCACCACACACAGTACAATTGGCTCCACCTGAACGTTTCTATGGCGACAGCACCAAGTATAGTGTCTTCCTTCATCAATGTCATTTACATTTCATGGCTCGAGCTTCCGCTTTTCCAGATGACGCGTCTAAGATCGCCTTTATCCTCTCCTATATGGGGGGCGATGCTTCCCAGTGGTCTATACCTTTGGTAGAGAACGACGACCCCATGTTGTATAGCCTCCCGGTTTTCAAGGATAACATGCGACGGATGTTCGCCCGCCATACATTTGTACAAGCCGCAGATAATGAACTACTCGGCTTGAGACAGGGTAACACAGACTTGCTGCACTACATCACCACCTTCAGTAGATTGGTGATAGAGGCGCGCTGGCCTGAAACCAAGAAGGTGTCCGTTTTCCACAGGGGCTTGCGTGACGAACTGAAGGACCTGCTATCCCAAATACCTGATCCCCCTGAGGACATAGGGCCATTCATTGACTTAGTGGTGAAACTAAACTACAGACTACAGGAGCGTAAGACAGAAAGGTACAGAGGCAATGATTCTCGGTTCCTTACGCAGAAAGAAAAGACCGCCGACGACCCGGTCCCATCCCCTGACATACCAGAGCCGATGCAGATAGGAGGGGTACGTGGACCCCTTACCAAGGAAGAGCGGGAGAAAAGGAGACGACAGAACCAGTGTTTGTATTGTGGCAAAAGTGGGCATTTTGTCAGGGAATGTCCGATTAAACCTACCCGAACACGGGGGAAGAAGCCCTTTGTTCTTCCAGTCGCAAAGGGAGACTGGTCGGGAAACGGGGAAACCCAGTAGACAGTGGGGTCCGGCTACTGGGTTCTTCATCTGCCATGACACCGACCCCTGCCGTTTGCAACGGTAGCCATCATATGGGAGTGGAGGTGACCTTACGTGCACAGAAGGGCCTGGTATGGCAGGTCACAGCCCTAATCGATTCAGGAGCCACCGGTAACTTCATTGACAATCGTTATATGGTGGATCTGGGTATGGCCACTGTGCCGAAGGCAAAACCTGAAACAGTTAAGGCAGTGGACGGCACGGATCTCACCTCTGGTCTCATCCGCTTTCAGACCGAGGTCCTGGGGATGACTTTCGAAAACAATCATACGGAGTCCATCGCCTTTGATGTTATCGACGCACCTCAGTTCCGTTTGATATTGGGTCTTCCATGGTTAGTGAAACACAACCCTCAGATTGATTGGGTGTCCAGGGTCATGCGTTTGGACTCGGTTCATTGCTCTTCCCTCTGTTTCCCACAGACGGACTCCTCCGGTAATAGGGACGTGCAGGCCCATGCGCTACCTCTCACCGGAACGGTTATGACCACGCAAGGGAATGTGCCGGACGTATACCTGGACCTGGCAACAGTGTTCGACAAGAAGGGGGCAAACACCCTACCCCCTCATCGAAGCTTCGACTGCAGAATAGACCTGATTCCAGGTTCCACGCTTCCCTGTAGTCGTGTTTATTCCCTTACGGAAAAGGAGAACGAACACCTCCGTGTATATCTTGACGACTACCTAAGCAATGGGTTCATTCGCCACTCCAGATCGCCTGTGTCGTCTCCCCTCTTTTTCGTGGCCAAGAAGGAGTGGGATCTGAGGACGTGCATCAACTTCAGGGCCATGAATGCCATAACCATAAAAAATCGGTATCCATTGCCTCTGATATCCGACTTGTTGGACCAGGTGAAAGGCGCCACCCTCTACACCAAACTGGATCTTCGTGGGGCCTATCATCTCGTCAGGGTCCGAAAGGGTGACGAATGGAAGACCGCGTTTCGAACCAGATATGGCCTCTTCGAATACCAGGTCATGCCTTTCGGGCTCTGCAACGCCCCGGCTGCCTTCCAGCATTTTATCGATGAAGTCCTGAGAGATGTCATAGATCAGTTCTGTATCGTTTACATAGACGATATCTTGATCTTCTCTAGAACATTGGCGGATCACGTACACCATGTCCGCACTGTTTTGCGACGACTCCAACAACACGGATTGTACGTTAAGCTGGAGAAGAGCGTCTTTCACACTAATGTAGTTGAGTTCCTGGGACACATCATAACCCCTGGAGGGATCAAAATGGACACCAAGAAAGTCGAAGCTATTCTGCAATGGCCTTCCCCTACCTCCGTGAAACACATCCAGCGGTTCCTGGGGTTCGCTAATTACTATCGTCGTTTCATCACTGGGTTTTCTAGACTTCTCACTCCCATCACCAGGTTGTTACGCAAGGGCGTTCACTTCACATGGGACCATGAGGCAGAGCAAGCCTTCCAGAACCTTAAAAGAAGATTCACTACAGCCCCGGTCTTGATACATCCCGACTCCGAACAGCCATTCGTGGTAGAGGCCGATGCCTCCCAAGACGCCCTGGGCGGGGTGTTGTCCCAAAGAGACGCCAACACTGGCCTGTTGCACCCGATGGCCTTCTACTCCAGAAGATTGCAGCCAGCCGAACGTAATTACACCATCTCGGATCGAGAACTACTGGCCATCAAGGCCGCCTTCGAGGAATGGCGCCATCACCTTAAAGATGCTAAACACCCTGTGACCATTTACACGGACCATAGGAACCTCCAGTTCCTTCGCTCTGCCCGAGCACTTACCTCTCGGCAGTTGCGCTGGACTCTGTTTTTCAATGAATACAACTTCCACATCACGTATCGCCCTGGCAGAGACAATGCCAAGGCTGACGCTCTGTCCCGTCTTGGTGAAACCGAAGACACCAGGCCCACGGTCGAGCCGGCGCCCATTATCCCTGAGCGCTGTTTTCAAGGGATGGTCCTTTCCTCGTCTTTTCTGTCTCGATTATATGATGACATACAGCAGAAAGACCCATCAACATGGACAGGAGAACTCAAAGGGATCACAGCGCTGAACGGATTCCTGTACAAGGGAGATCGCTATTACTTGCCAATGATCGACCACCAACAACAAGCTCTATACATGTGCCATGATCATCCGTTATCCAACCATCCTGGCCATCACAAAACATTGGACCTGCTAAAGCGGCATTTCTGGTGGCCTTCCATGGATGCTGATGTGCACGCCTACGTAACACGTTGTGCCGTTTGTGCTCAGGGGAAGATCTCGTCTCAGTCGTCAGTAGGACTGTTGCATCCCATTCCAGTACCTCCATACCCTTGGCATACCATCTCCATGGACTTCGTGGTGGAGTTACCCAGAACGAAGGCTGGACACACCACCATACTTACCGTTGTGGACCACCTCACCAAGATGGCTCACTTTGTGCCCCTGAAGAAACTGCCCTCGGCAGCTGAGTTGGCAGTGGTCGTCATGCTAAACGTGGTACGTCTACACGGTATACCGTCTGTTATAATCACGGACAGGGGCTCCCAGTTCATATCCCGGTTTTGGAATGAAGTATGCAACGCCCTGGACATGGAAGTGCGCTTGTCATAGGCCTATCACCCCCAAACAGACGGGCAGGCGGAAAGGACCAACCAGACCATGGAACAATATCTCCGCTGCTTACTGTTGTCCGTAGAGAAGGACTGGTCAGAGGTACTGTGGTTGGTGGAATACGCCTACAATAACAGCAGACATTCCGCTATTGGTATGTCCCCGTTCTACTGTCTCCAGGGGTGACATCCACGAACCGTTCCCTGGGAAGAGCCACGGAACTGTTCCTTACCCACGGTGCAGGCCTATCATGGCTTTCTTTGTGAGCTCTGGCAGCAGGCCCGATTTGAACTGGCTAAAGCAAAGGCACACTACAAGCAGGCTGCGGATAGACACAGGCAGGTGGAGCCATGCTACAAGGTGGGGGATAGGGTGTGGGTGTCCACACGGAACCTCAATGTGCATGGTCCTAAGAAACTGTTGCCCCGTTACGTGGGTCCCTATGTCATTGCTAAGGTGATCAACCGTGTGTCCATGAAACTCTCTCTCCCCCCTCAGTTAAGGATCCATCCGGTCTTTCATGTGTCCCTCCTGCGGGCTACTCACCCTGAGTGCGTGGTCTCATCTCCTCCTTCTCCTATACTTAGGGATGACCACGAAGAGTATGAGGTACATGCCATCCTAGACTCCCGAAGGACCAGGGGTAGGCTCTTCTATCTGGTTGACTGGAAGGGGTATGGTCCGGAGGAGAGGTCCTGGGAGCCCTTGTCACACGTTCGTCATGCTTCCCGGTTGGTTAGGGCCTTTCATGTGGGTCACCCTGGTAGTCCACGCCCCGCCACTCCTATCTGACCATCGGGTGGGGGTTCTGTTTGGTGGAGGGTACTGTCATGGTTACGGACGACTGCGGGACCGCACGCCTTACGCAGCGTGCTCGCGGCTACACGATGTGGAGTCGGGTTAGCGGTCTAGCTTCAGGGATCGGAAGCGGACGCCACCCTGGTCACGGCGCTTCCGGTGTTACGAGAATAACAGCCGGCGCAGCCAGTACATCGGCGCTTTGGATTAACGCCGTTGCCACCAGCGGATGGATTGCTGTACTCCGTGCCTTCTTGTGCAGGTAGCTATTTCTTAGGCAGACGGTTCTAGGAGCATAGCTATCCTACCTTGCCTGACACTAGACTGCAATTACGTGCAGGCATCCTTCTGGTCTTTTTACCCCTATCTGAAGTCCGGTTTTCTTTTCTTCACTGTCACCACGCACAGGATTGTGCTCTCAAGCGTGCTGCCAAGTCCTCTTTATTATTTGCGCAGGAGCGCTAGTTTTTATGATTTTGATTTCGAAGCGCAGGAGCGCTGGTACTTTATTTGTTGGTTACTGACACTCAGGAACATTTCCACGTGCACTCACAGGTGCACTGAAGACTTTCTGTTTCTGGTAGAAGCGCAGGAGCGCTTATTCTTTGTTATTCCTTATTGATATCATCTTTTGTGTACATACAAGGTAAATCATACTGTCCTTTTGCTTTGATCTAGTAGTCCTGAGACTAAAGAAGGGAGCGGGTGCTTCAGAGATAAAAGCTGTGCCCTTATTCTTCCTTTACAGACCCCGTGTCTTGAGGGATTTCAGGAACATACACAGCCTCAAGTTTCTTCCTTTTCTGGCTTCTACCCCCGGTCCCATCTCCATCCTGGTCAGCATTCACACATCTACTAGGGTAAGGTGGGGACTGGCGGTGGTGGTTCATGTCGCCTCTGCGAGATCGCCTCACGAGTATAAGGTAAGGCTTGTGGGACTCTGACAGTTACACAGTCTCCTTCATTAGCTGGGACGCACTATATTTTTCACACAACGCCGACAGCTTGTCGTGATCGCGGCCACGCTTGTTTAGTGAATGGTTTCAGTTTTCACGAATAGACTTTTAATGATTTCATTAAATCGTATTTAAACAATTCTGATTTTATACAGCGCTTTCTATGCCAGGTTTACCATTTCAAAGGGCTGCATATAACGAATGTTCATATTAGTCGTTTTTTCTGTTCTATTTTTTATCACATTTTATGGTTAATGGCTGCGTCTGTTCCACGTGAAAAATGCAACATTTTATTTCCTCGAGTAATGTTATAAATCCGTGTATTTTTCTTTTCTTTCCCAAAATTGTCACTTGCAAATCGTCATCAGATTCCTCGCACAAACTTACTACCCGCAGATATTAGCGTTTGCATTGCTGACTTTAAGCACATTTTCAAAAGAATGTTATTTAAAAAAACATTAAATACGCCCAGATTATTTCGGCTAAAGTAAAATGTGAGACGGCAATCGCTTCATTTAAGTCAAGGAAATCTCCCGCCTTCACTCCGGGTAAGTCCCCTAGATGAAAACAGTTTTTTTTGGGAAGTTTTATATTGCACGATTGGACTTAACGATATTAGACTGCCTTATATGAGCACCAGTTCCATTACACAAGGACACATCATTTATTTATTTTTTAAGGGACGGGGACATTAAGCGATTTGCCCAGAATCACAGGAGTTGAACTGACGCTGAGACTCGATTCTGGTTCCCCAGTCCCAAACTCGAAGCTCTGGCCGTAGATTCACCTCGTCTCCCCTAGACTTGTACTTTGGGTATTTTTAGGTCTCGCCTACGCAGCGCGCATGCGCTGCATAGGAGGGCCTTTAGCCGTTGCTCTGCTCATTTTCAAACACTGCACTCGTGCTTGTGGCGGCATCCACCTTGCGGGAGCGAGCAGCGGCGCGCCACAAGCACGAGTGCAGTGCTTGAAAAGTGAAGGCTGCGCGCGCACGCACGCACCACTCCCGGGTTTGTTAGGTCTCGCCTAGGCTGCTTGTTCTTCTTTCCTTTCTCTTCATTGGTTGTTCTTTCTTCTCCCACTTCCAAGCTTCCTTTCTTCTTTTCTTTTGTCCTTTGCCATTTTTTTCCATTCATGGGTTCCTTCATTCCCTTTTATCTTTCTTTCCTTCATTTATTCTTTCCTTTTTTCACCTTCCTTCCTTTGTTTCTCCTTCGCCCCTCTCCTATCAGGCCCCCCTGTTCCTTCACCCCTCTCGTTTCCTCTCCAGTTTTACTTCTCTCCTTGGTTCCTTTTTTCTTTCTTTCCTTTCTTCCTCGTCTTCTTCTTCATTTGTCTTTCTTTCCCTTTTCTATTTTTCTTCCTTCATTAATCTTTTTCTCCTTTCTTCCTCTTCTAGGTTGTGTTATTTAAAGATACTTAACTTCCTGAAGCAACCTCTTTATTGATTACTTTGTATTTCGTCTTTGTCTCAGAGGTACAGTTACCAATATTGGGGTGGCTGCAGTGCCAATTTCTGGACATCATTCACTAGACTTCAAGGCAATTAGTCAGATAATCATAGCCTTTCGGGCTTAGCTCTCAGTGTGAGTAGTGTTATACCATGTACTGCATGATCAAGAGGCCACAATCCCGAGTGAGACACCTGAACCGTAGGTGTCATAAAGAAGTAACTGGTCCTTGGGAACCATACAGATAATTCGTTCCCAATACAGCTCTTTTGCCGTTAAGTTTGTATGCTGACTAAAGCAGGATTGGGGGTTCTGGGGGGAGTTTTTAACTGACATGCCCTTTTTGTTCTGTTATATCTCAGCATTTGGGAGACATTACCTGGCCTGCTTGTGGAATTGTTGTGCATAAGAATCATCTGACAATCCAGTCTGATTTAGATAAAAGTAACACTGGGTCAGGATTAGACCGAGCCTTAGTGCAATTAGGCAATTAGGTTTCAGAATCCTACAGGTCTCTTAGCACCGTGGCTATCTATAACCTAATACCTGTAAGATGACTGAGATGATTGAGTGCCTTCTGCGAAGAGCTGCGAGTAAGTTGCAAAGCCCAGGTGAATTTTGGAATGGGTGATAAACTGGGTAGTTAGACGTGTCTAGGAAGCTGTAAAAGGAAATTCAGTTTGTGGTGTAGCATTTATACATTGTCAATAATAATATCTTAAAATCTTTCTTTTTCATTAGGTGGTGGAGTGCTCTCAATACAACTCATCACCACCACAGCATCACTCAGTGCAACTTCAACATCACTCAGAGCCACCTCAATGCCACCTCAGCGTCACTCAGTGCTACCACACCATCAGTCAGCGCCACCACGGCATCACTCAATGTCACCTCAGCATCACTCAGCACCACCTCAGAATCACTCAGCACCACCACAGCATCACTTAGCACCACCACAGCATCACTCAGCATCACCACAGCATCATTCAGTGCTACCACAGCATCACTTAGCCCCACCTCAGCATCACTCAGCGCCACAACAGCATCATTCAGCGCCACCACAGCTTCACTCAGTACCACCTCAGCATCACTCAGTGCCACCTCAGCACCAATTCAGCACCCATCAGCACCACCACAGTATAATTCAGCGCCATCTCAGCATAACTCAGCATCACTTAGCCCCACCTCAGCATCACTCAGCGCGACCACATCATCACTCAGCACCACCACAGCATCACTCAGCGCCACCACAGCATCACTCAGCGCCACCACAGCATCACTCAGCGCCACCACAGCATCACTCAGCGCCACCTCAGCATCACTCAGCGCCACCTCAGCATCACTCAGTGTCACCACAGCATCACTCAGTGCCACCTCAGCATCACTCAGTGCTACTACAGCATCACAACGCGCCACCACGGCATCACTCAGTGCCACCAAAGCATAACTCAGCGCCACTTCAGCATCACTCAGCGCCACCATAGCATCACTCAGCGTCACCACAGCATCACTCAGCGTCACCACAGCATCACTCAGCGCCACCACAGCATCACTCAGCATCACCACAGCATCACTCAGTGTGACCACAGCATCACTCAGCGCCAACTCAGCTTCACTCAGTGCCACCTCAGCATCACTCAGCGCCACCACAGCTTCACTCAGCGGCACCTCAGCATCACGCAGCGGAATCTCAGCGCCACCTCAGCATCATTCAGCGCCACCACAGCGTCACTCTGCGTCACCACAGCGTCACTCATCGCCACCACAGCATCACTCAGCACCACCACAGGATCACTCAGCACCAACACAGCATCACTCAGCACCAACACAGCATCACTCAGCACCAACACAGCATCACTCAGCGCTACCACAGCATCGCTCAGCATCACCACAGCATCACTCAGCACCACCACAGTATCACTCACCGCCGCAACAGCATCAGTCAGCACCCCCTCAGCACCAGCACAGCATCTTCTCAGCATCACTCAACACCACCACAGCACCACCTCTGTATCAGCACAGTACCACTTCAGCATCAGTGCACCAGCGCAGCACCAACTCAGCATCACCTGAGCTACACCAAACCTTCACTAAGCATCACCTCAGCATCACTCAGCACCACATCAGCATCACTCAGCACCACATCCACAGAGCACCACCACAGCACCATCTCAGCATCAGCACAGTACCACCTCCTCATCAGTGCACCACCACCACAGCACCAGCACAGTACCACCTCAGCACCAGCGCAACACCATCTCTGCAGCAGCATAACACCGCATCAGCATAACACCATCTCCACATCAGTGCACCACCACCAGTGCAGCCCCACCTCAGCAGCAATTCAGCACCAACACAGCACCACTTCAGCATCAGCACAGCACCACCTCAGCATCAGTGCACCACCACATCAGCATCACCTCAGCACAGCAACAACTCAGCATCACTCAGTACCACCTGAGCACCAGCTCTGCACCCCCCGAGCACCAGTGCAGCACCACCACCTCCGCATGACCCAGCACCACAGCATCAGTCAGCACCACCTAGGCATCACTCAGCACCACCTCAGTATCACTCAGCATTGCCTCTGCACCAGGCCACCACCACCTCTGCACCAGTACACCACCACCTCAGCATCACTCAGCAAGACCTGAGTATCATTCAGCATCACCTGAGCATCACCTCTGCACCTCCGCACCAGTCACCACCACTACCTCAGCATTACTCAGCACCACCTCAGTCTACCCTCGGAATCTGGCATCTAATGATTCTCCCTTAGCATCCGTCCGCTGCTAGTGTTGTTATACAGGTACTATTTCCCAACCTTCACCCTCCCGTTATATATGCCCCCCCCACCCCATAACAAAAAAAACCATATCAAGCAACCATTGGAACAGGCAGATAGAAGTTGCCAGCATTGCAGGGACAAAAAAAAAACTCAAGACATTATTTATTGTTAATACTTTTTAGGTCGAGCCTAGAGTAGCGCGCAAGCGCTGCTTCTGGCAAGACTTTATGTAGGGGGTTTTCAAACCTGACCAGACGCTCGTGCGTCATGGCCTTTTCCCTGCGGTTACGCGCAGGGCCGACATCTGTTTGCAATTATCGTGCCCGATAATGCAAAACAGATGTCTCGCTGTGGCGCGCGCGCGCACCACTCGCGTCGCCCCCCCTCCTCCCCGCTCGTGCCTTCAAATGCTTGTTTTAAGGGGGTGCGGGTCGCCTTAATAAAAAAAAAGTTGGCACTGTTGCTTTTTAGCTTGCTTCTTTTACTTTTCAATCGCTGCTGTTGGAAAAAGTGCGTCATCATTCTTTATAACCATCGCTTGACCTCGAGGGCGCATAGCTGCCCTCCTGGTTGTATAAGCTGCGTTGGCACCGGGAGGCTATGGGCAGGGAAGGCGAGCCAATCTTTCGCCGTTAACTTATCATCTGCATGTAAATTACCCTTTATTGAGCTTCATAAACTTGACTGCAGCCGCGGGCAGGGCTCTTTCCTATCCCACGGGTCGGAGAGGTGCTTTGGTTAGAGCCGGACTTAATAAAGCAACGCATTCTTATTCTTTTTTTGGTCCAGTTTTCTTGAAAAAAGCGCTCACCAGCAGAAGAAGGATGAGGACCAACGAGCAAAAGTCTACTCTGAAAGGTTGGTTTCTGGTGCTTTGCTAGTGATGTTTGAGAGAATGCGGGAAGTTGTGTCTCCATGCTGGAGGGACCAGTCAGTCAAAATGGAGGCCACAAGGAGAAAACTTGTTTTTCTCGTCAAAAGGTGGCTGGTTTCGGCTTGAACTGCATCGCACTGGTCAGCCTGTGGCAGTCACTTACTCCGAGAGATTGGTTTGTTTAGGAAAGGATTATTTGCCGTTCTGGGCAGCGAGAGTTAAGCTTTATGGATTTCCATACAATGGCGGAGCCCCCTCTTCCCCTCCCCTTCAATATTGATTTTGAGGAAAGTCCGCGATTAGTTTGGAATGGCCAGAAACAGCCAGTTCGTTGGTGGGTTACCTCCCCCCCGAGAGACCCTGTTTAAACTGGCTCCCCTGTCTCGCACTTTGATGCCCGGGACCCCAGGCGGGGGAGGAGGAGGAGACAAGCTGTCGGAGGGGCAGGGGGCAGTGCCAAGTTGTTACCTAATATTATTTCCAGATAAAAAAAATATATAGTTTCAACACCCACTCCGGTCCCAGAAATGCCAAAGTCTCTGCTGCCAAAGGCCAAACGCAACCTAGAAGGCACAGGTTTGAATCGCTGCAGGATCTGCTTGTCATCCTTCCAAGGTTGGTAACATGAGCACTACACAGTCGGCATAATGGTTACCCCCTGTGGTTTTCTGTTCTATGAGGCCGTAAAAACGTGGCTGGAAGCGCTTCATAAAAAACTGTTAATATAAGCAGAGAATGGGCTCTTCCTTAAAATACAAAGTGATGCATTCTGGGGGGCAGGTAGCTCGCCTACCTGGATCTATGGTCAGAAGCATACATCTAACTCGCCTGAATGAACGCTGATAACCTCAATGTATTGTGTCCAAGTTCTCTGAAGTGGCAGAAAATACTTTTTGGGCGTCAAACAAAACACGTACCGAATATGGCTTAATGCAGAGGGGCCCTAGAGAGAGAGCCTTTTAACATGCATCCGAGCCTCACCTGGCGCTGGAAGCCTTGGATAAAGTGGGGCCGCATCCATGGGCGTCCGCAGGGAGGGGCAAGGAGGGGCGCTTGCCCCCCCCTGGAGCGCCCACCAGCCCGGGCTGAGACAGCTTCTCGGGCTGGCGACCGTCTTGTTTGCAGCTGCACCCGAGTACTTCACAGGTCTTTATAAGACCATTTACGTGTTAACGAGGCTTTTTGTGAGGCTTTGTTGTTTTTTCACCCCTTCATCTCCACTGTGCCTATTGCTGGAAGAATTAGCCCCCCCGAAATTTGGGCTCTAGTTGCGCCTCTGGTCTGGGACTAAATATATTTTCACCACCCCTTCTGCTGTGCTCCGAATCCGCTCCGAAACCGAAACTGAAGCTACATCCGATGCTTCTACCAGGCCAGAGAGTGGCTGGCGTGCGTTGTACACCACGGATCACTGGAATGTTTATGTGAGGCTAACCGGCTATGAGTATGACTGTGATTACAAGTGCAAGTAACATTACTTGAGAGGCCGAGTAGATGTACTCAGACATTTCACGATGATCTGAGACTAACTACATTGTGTACTGCTTACTATTGCCAATGATTTCGTACCGAAGCTTTCTGATAGAGTGGGTGTTCTCTTTTGTTGAATCCACTGCTCTGAGTTCTGACATAAGGGCCAAAAACTACAGCTGCTGTCTGATTGTGAGGAAGGGGTGTCTACTTTCCAGATCATTGGGGGTACTTTTCTCAGTCCTTGCACTGGATCTGGCTTAATTACTGTACAATGTGCACAAACTACATAAAACCAGGAAGAATATGTTTCTATCCGATTCTCCCAATCTTCATGTCTCTTTTGGTCTCTTATAGTACTGTTTCCAGTGCTATTTCCAGTACTTAATTTGTAAAAAGTAAATAAATAGGTTTAGGGACCCAATGTTTTTTTCTTAGAAGCTGCCAGCAGCACTGCTGAACACCAGGGTGGCCAAATACCAAGGCTGCTTACTCTTGATTCCAGCTCACGCCTCTTCTGTTCACCACCTTACACTTCTCTCTTTTCTCAGAGTCTTGCCCATTCTTTTTCATCTCTGCTTCATGAACCCAGTTCATAAGTGGGGCCTCTTATTTTGCTATCCGGGCCTTTTCTACTCCAGTCTGACACTGACTGAGTCTCCCAACACTTCTCCCCCTCCTTAGAATTCAGAGAGGGATCTCCCTCAACTCTTAAACCTCCAATAAGTTTTGGGTTTTGTCTCTCCCTTGTCAGTTGAAAAATTAGATCTGTTCTCTGTTACTACAGATGATTCCAGTCCTGCAGTTATGGTAAGTTGACACTCACTTGGGCCATGTGCCACAAAGTCCACTGTAGAACTACAGGCTGGATGGCACTAGTCGCGCTGGTCGCAGAGGCAGCAGTAGATGGGCTAGCTAAACAGGTTTTTGTAGCATCAGCCAGTCAAAATCTATTTTTAGATGTTAAATCACGTAAACAACCACTATATGGTGGCAGATACTGGAGGTGCCTGCATTCTCTTTCAAGGACATTTTATTAACTTACAAAAGGGTGCTTCTGAGTCCCCTCTGCCGCTCATGGTCCAGGTGATGCTGTCTTTCCTGAGAATGTTTCTAAAAGGCAGAGCAACACCCTGATGATCAGACAAAAGGAACCATTAACTGAAAACAAGCTGAAAAAGATAGGGCGCTATGGGGTCTTACATACAGCATAATTGCGCTGTGCAAATGTTGATGACCTAGTGTCCTTGCACTATGCTATCAAGAGGCCCCAGTTGAGAGACTTATCACTGTGAGTCCTGGCGTTTTATCTTTGGTCAAAGTATTTCCCATAATAACAAGGCAAATTTAGGCCATTTGTTGCAGTTTTCACTTCCTCCTGTTCATTTGTGATAGTGCTGTCAAGTAACTGCCTGCAACAGCCTTAATTTATATCCGGCAGCCGCAGCCTGTGCAGGTAAGAGCGGTGGGGGTGGTGGGGGATTTCAATGGACAATGACGAGTGAAAATTAATTATTTATTTAATTTTCTCTCGTCATCATCTGTCGAAATACCCCCCCCCCCCCCCCCCCAACCCGGCCCCACCGCTTTTACCTGCACGGACCGCAGCTACATCCGGCCCATTAAACCCTGATAATCCCAGATTTAGTCCTGAAGGCCATTTTCATTGCTTGCACCAGGGCCCAAGGCATCTATACTGCTTTAGTGGGATAATACACAATAAACATATATGGCAGTGGGAATTTCCATAGATTGAGTTGTATCTTCAGAGCAGAGACCTTGCCCAGAGAATGATGTGGTTGCCAAGTCTGCCAACATTCTGATTATTTGCTGGATCGGGCTGCACAGTACTAGATGGGGTCCTGAAAGTTGGGGTTGCATGCACTGACCTTGTGGCAGTTTTCACTCAAAAGAAAGTTTCCCGTCAAATGGTGTTGCATGAGTTCTGTGATTTTTGGCCAGATTTACAACTCACAAATCTTAAATTTACAAAACACTGATAATGTTGTTTCGAAATTGTGAAAATTAGTTGTCAGATAACACCTCGGGGTAAAAATGGTTGCCAAAGATGCTAAATCCCAACTTCCAGAAATTTAAGTGATTGGGGGGCCTCCACTCCTAAAAAATATTGTCAGGGGGGCTTGGCCTAAAAAGTTTGAAGACCTCTGATCTACACAGTGAGACCTTCGGGAGGGGCTGGATGCCAGGACGACAGTGCTGCTGATCAGCCCGACTCCACTGAGTAGTATCAGAAGAGCAGGCAGCAGTTTTTAAGTAAGTTCCAGTAACTTTAAAGCATTCTACAGCATCAGCATTACCTACTGGCTGCATATCTAGGTTACTCTAAGTGAACAGTGTTCTAGACTTACGTGCATGGAAATGTCAAGGAGGACAGTCCCCTCCAAATATGCAAATGTAGTGTGAGCTTGTAGTGTTCAGCTTTTGGGGTGCCAGGGGGTAACTTTAGGGTTCAGGTTGGGTGTGGGTTTTGGGGTACCAGCTGCCAGGGGTAATTTTAGGGTTCCAGGTGGGTATGGGTGTTGGTGTGCCAGGGGGTAATTTTAGGGTTCAGGGTGGGTTAGTGATTGGGGTGCCAGGGGGTAATTTTAGGGTTCCGGGTGGGTATGGGTTTTGGGGTACCAGCTGCCAGGGGGTAATTTTAGGGTTCCAGGTGGGTATGGGTGTTGGTGTGCCAGGGGTAATTTTAGGGTTCAGGGTGGGTTAGTGATTGGGGTGCCAGGGGGTAATTTTAGGGTTCCGGGTGGGTATGGGTTTTTGGGTACCAGCTGCCAGGGGGTAATTTTAGGGTTCCAGGTGGGTATGGGTGTTGGTGTGCCAGGGGGTAATTTTAGGGTTCAGGGTGGGTTAGTGATTGGGGTGCCAGGGGGATAATTTTAGGGTTCAGTGTGGGTATGGATTTTGGGGTACCAGGGGGTAATTTTAGGGTTCAGGGTGGGTATGGGTTTTAAGGGGCCAGGGGGTAATTTTAGGGTTCAGGGCGGGTATGAGTTTTGGGGGGCAGGGGTAATTTTAGGGTTCAGGGTGGGTATGGGTTTTGGGGTGCCAGGGGGACAATTTTAGGGGTCAGGGTGGGTATGGGTTATGGGTTTTGGGGTGCCAGGGGGCTAATTTTAGGGATCAGGGAATGTATGAGTTTTAAGCGGCCAGGGGGTAATTTTAGGGTTCATGTGTGCTCTAATTGTTGTCCAGTTTCAAATGCAGAATTCACCACTTTTTTTTTCTCAGCTTGGCCTGAGCATTACCCGATCCTGATTGTCTGCCATTTTAGCCCCGCCCCTATTGATTAACATTAGCCACACCCCTTCATTTGCCAGGTTAGCCCCCCCTGGAAAAATTTCTGCGGACGCCCATGGCCGCATCGCCTCCCCCTTGTGATAATTTCTCACACAGTATGGGGCAGTCAGAGAAGGCAGGGGCAGCACCCCGTGCCGCTCACAAGTCTGCTCCAAACGGAGTTGGGCAGCCTGCTCCGGACGTCATGGAGTAGCCACAAAAGGAGAGGGCTGCGTTTTATGGCACCATGATGTGTGTTGGGAAAGAGCGGGGGAGTTTGGGAGCATGTACTTGTTCCTGTCAAGGACTGCTTGAAAGGAGTGAGGCTAGAATGGGCACGTATACACAGAACATGCCGGCAGCTTTCTGGGGCTACTGAAGTGCAAGGGGACATGCCCAGGGAAAGTGTTGGGTAGAAGCTGTCTGGCTTTCTCTGCTGCTGCCGAAATAAGGTGGAACAAGTGCTTTTAGTCCCATATCTGCCCCGCCTCCATTTTACTCCTGACCACAGTCACCATATTTATTGTATGCATAAAGTTACCTCGTAGTCCATGTTTAAACTTCACGCGTTGGTGGAGAGTACATGGGCTCCCTCTGACAACAATCGTATACCTGGCAACGGGGGGCTGCAGGTGTCGGACGAGGCGGCGCCTTTATTTCCCTCTTGGTCAGAGCGCACGGAGGTCCTCGAGCCAGCGCTCCAAATTCAAGCAGCAGGCGGGATAGCGCTAAGGTCGAGGTGCTTGGGCGCTAGATAACCCAGAGCCTGGGCTTGCCAGCAAGTAGGGGGTGGCGTGTGGAAGTCCTGGCCTCATCCGGGAGGCAGACTGCAGCAGCAATAGAGATTCCACCTCCTCGAGTGTCCTCAATTGCACAGGACACTTTGAGGTTTAGAGGGGGACGAGCAGACAAAACACAGTGTCCAAAGACTTCAGCCCAAATAACAAGCATTGGCATAGCCAATAGGTCTCGCCTTTGGGACCTTATAAGTGTTTAGTTATCCAGCACAATATCCTTGGTGCAACAACATCAACTGTTGCATGGCTAAACACTTATAAGGTCCCAAAGGCGAGACCTATTGGCTATGCCAATGCTTGTTTAATATGGTCGTTCAGTTGTACATAATGCTTTCTTGGTCATATATAAGGTAACAAAAATGCTTCTGACACTTCTTTATTATAACTTTTCTGCATGCTGCACACTTCTGTACAGCACAGCTTAAAGACATAGGCGAAGTCAATATCTCTGGCTAAACACTTATAAGGTCCCAAAGGTGAGACCTATTGGCTATGCCAATGCTTGTTATCTAATGGAGGCTGTAGTGATGGTTCATGTTTCCGAAGTCTTGGCCGGGTATGGATGTCTCGAAGCACCTGGAAGGTTTAAATCAGAGGCAGGGTAAACATTTCACGTCTGAACATATGACAGACCCACAGGGCTGAGCTCGCTGCATTTCTCGGCTGGAAAAGCAGAAATCTGCAGGAAACCAGAATCGATAAATCAGGTATTGACCCTACGCTTATAAACATGTCTGGGTTTTTTTAAAACCTAAAATGTGAGCTAGAGGTCTCCGCCCAGTGCAGGGTGAACAGACAGGGCGTTTGATTTGGTCATAAAACGCCCAACACAGTCATGCACACAAAAAACGAATCTCACGGCTAACTAACATGCCAGTAAACCCGACATTTACACTTTTAACCCCTTCCATCCGAGTTGCGGTCACTTCAACCACAGCAAACCAAACACAAGTTCTAACAGACCTTTATTTCGAACTGCCAAAATTTACAAACTACTCTGTTTGAAATGCTTCATAAAAAAGGCATGTCCCTTTGCAGCGCATAGTGCTGGCTAACCCGCATCTAAGCGCCCCCTTATGATTGGCACATATGAATCAATAAACAGAAGTCATTTGCTCAGGATCACACGGAATTATCAAGTGGGGGAATCAGAGTTGAACCCACTGTCTCGGTTCTGCAATTTAGAAAGGAAAACACACTCCACACAAAAACATATCACAATATTGGAGCCGGTTTGCTCTGCTATATTTAAATTGCATTTATATAGAGCTTACTATTTGACAGCAGTTTGAAACTCTTGTTCAAGCTGATTCAAATTACATTGCGCCTTAAAGCACCCCTAGCTCACAGGGCACTATTCATTTAGCATGTGCCTCCACGCTACAATAGGTATGCTGGTTTCACCTTTACGTTGTGTTTGCCCTCTTTCAAACACTTCTTAGTGCTACCTGGACGCGTCAACAACAATATGTAGACCTTTTTTTAGTACCTCAAACCTAAGTTTCCTGTTATGCAGTTTCTGTCCCTGACACATATCGAAATCGATGCTCTTTTCCTTGGAAACTTTAGTAGTTGGCACTAACAGAACCATGCATTCAGAACTGTATAAGTTGCTCAGGCGTATAATGTACTTGCTGCAGAATTCCGTGTGAAGACTCAAGCCATCATGCTTCTGAGGTCGATAACACCTATTTTAGGCACTACAGGGCACAAGTTCTGAATTCTTGAGATTGCCAAAGGATTAACTGAAATTCGAGAGATAGAAATGGTTCGAGGAAACAGTTCCTGAGAGGTTGAATCCACTCGAAATTAATTGAATACTATATTAGCATCAATTTAGCATACGCCAGCAATAAGCAAGCATCTGAAAGATGACCAGTTAATCTTTAGGAAGGGCCTTCCAATGTGCAGGATCACGTCACCATGTTTACAGAAACTTTTGATCCGTTTGAGCTACAAGCATCTTTTTGTTAAAATCTGCAGATTATGCAGCAGATGAAGTGATATGTGGCAAACGTGGCAAATTCACAATTATGCAAAAAACGCAACAGTTGTAGAATTGCATATTATATAATTCATGACATGTTAAATGACCTCATTGATGACATCACTGATAACATCATTGATAACATTATCCAAGCTACTGCTGTGCAAAAAGAAACCGTCTAGTACCAGAGACAAGTCTTATTCAGATTGGTAACATTTACATGATGCACGATTTAGCTACCAGTGACGTTTTAAGTGCAAGCAGTACTCCATTAAGCAAGTTATAGACTGAGCGCAACTAGTGTGAGTTGCAGTCGTTCGTTTTGTAGTAGGTTATACCATAATTCAAAGCCCTGCTAATATAAATATGTGAGAAAAACTAAAACTAAAGCTTCTCCTTACAATACATTATTCTACTGTTGAGCATTCAAAATGCAATAGGTCTCGCCTTTGATTAAGTTAAAGCCATTTGCTTTGCTAATGGTATCGTATAGCAAAGCAAATTGCTTTAACTTAATGAAAGGCGAGGCCTATTGCATTTTTAATGCTTGTTTGGGTCTATTGCTGGGGTGTGTGGCGCTTAGAGTCTAAGACAATACCCGGTCTCGTTTAGGCCGGGTTTGATGAGTTTACATTCCCACCTGTCACAGTGTAAGAGTACATAGGTTGACCACAAGATGCTACACTTGTACCTATTCATGCTTTTTTCGGGGATTGCTTTGCGGGGCTACTAGTGCTTAGTTTGTAAAAAAACCACATAATTATTATTATTATTATTAGTGCATTATAGAGCGCGCGGCTACCTCCAACGGAAGTGTCCCGGCACTAGCGTTAGGTGCAGATTGCATACAGGGACTGAGGAATTACACAGTGTACTAGGTTAGGCTGAATAGCCAGGTTTTCAAGGCCTTTCTAAACAGGGGCTCTGTCTTCGCCTTTCGAAGGTGCGCTGGCATAGAGTTCCACAGCGATGCGGTTTTCACCGCAAAAGCCCGACCCCCCATCCTGACCTTTTTGAAGCGCGGGATCACCATTAGGTCCTGATGGTTAGATCTTAGAGATCTTGATTGGTGATATCTCCGCAGTCTATGCTTCAGATATTGGGGGCCAGCATCACTAATGGATCTAAAGGCCAGTATCAGTGCCTTAAACTCGATCCGTCTCTTGACCGGGAGCCAATGAAGGCTTCGCAGGTGAGGAGAGATATGATGGCGAAGAGGCACATTTCTGATCAGCCTGGCTGCAGCATTTTGTATGATCTGCAGTTTTCTTAGCAGGTAGTCCGGAAGCCCCAGATAAAGACTATTTGCGTAGTCCAGTTGGGAAGTTACAAGCGCATGGACCACATTTTTCCTACATTCCATTGGCAGTAGATGCAGGAATTTACGTATACTTTTTAATTTCCAGAAACACGCAGAAGAGACTTTGCAAATTTGAGCATTGCCTGATAAACTGGAGTCAAATCGGAAGCCTAGGTTCCTAGCTGAGCTCACCGGGCTAGGAGGAGGGTTGAGCTCAGCCGGCCACCAGAGTTCAGATGCGGGAGGAGAGGGTTGGTTAAAAAACAGTACCTCTGTCTTATCAGTATTCAGCTTCATGCAATTATTTGTCATCCATGCCAAGATTGTGCGCAGACAGAGTTTAAAATTCATGAAGTCTGCCTCCGTGTGTTCTTTAAAAGAGAACACAAGCTGAGTGTCATCAGCGTACGAGACCACCTTCACGCCACACTGTTCAATCAGTGTGGAGAGAGGGGCCAAGTACACATTAAAAAGAGTGGGGCTCAGCGCCGAACCCTGTGGAACCCCGCAGCTAATAGATCTGGTAGCCGAAATAAATGGACGCAGGAACACATTTTGAGACCGACCCTCTAAGAAGGTGCGGAACCAGTTTAAGACAGTACCCTTCACACCTAGGGACTCAAGTCTCTCTAGTAGGATCTGGTGTGACACCGTGTCAAAGGCTGCGGACAAGTCCAACAGCACTAACATTGCACATCTGCCCTGGTCTACCGTTTCCCGGATGGTTTCTGCCACTTCCAGGAGGGCCGTCTCTGTGCTGTATCCCTTCCTAAAACCCGACTGGGAGTCGTGGAGAAGATGGTTATTCTCCAGAAACTCCGCTAGTTGCATTTGGACAACCTTTTCCAGCACTTTGGCCGGTGCCGGGAGGAGAGAGATTGGTCTAAAAAAATTTAGATCTGAAGGGTCCGCCTCTTCTTTCTTTAAAATTGGTTGGACATAAGCCGTTTTCCATGGCACAGGAAAAATGCCCCGGCTCAGAGAAGCGTTCCATATGGCATTTAAGATGGGGTTGAGCCGTGGAGGCAGGAGTTTAAAGAAGCTGGCTGGGCACGGGTCGGTCGGAGCACCCGATTTAATTTTACTTAATTCCACCAAAGAGGTAGCTGTACCTAATGGGTGGAATTCCAACCAAGTATTAGAAAGATTAGACTTATCGACAACTATAGCAGATGATATAGAGATCCCAGCTACGGGGAAAGAAGAGTAGATTTTCTGAATCTTGTCATGGAAGAAGCTAGAAAGATCTTCACAGAGGGAGGCTGAAGGGAAGATAGTGCTCTTCAAGGCTAATGGCTTCAAAAAGCCCTGAACAATCTTGAACACTTCTTTGGTCGAGTTATCTGAAGTTTTAATCTGGTTAGCTACATAATCCCTGATCGTTTTACGTTTTAAGATATGAAATTTCTTTAATGCAAGTTTATATCTATATTTGGCGTCGGAGTGATAGTGTTTCCTCCATATACGCTCCAGTTGCTTACATAAACTTTTCTCCAGCCGAAGTTCAGTGGTGAACCAGGGGGCAGAAGGATTTCTTCTGGACAATTTCATGATTTTAAGTGGGGCAACTCTGTCCAGGGCAAGTGTAATCCAATTATTAAAAAGAGAAGCATCTTGGCTGGGCTCTCCCGTCAATACTGGGACTGTATCATGTAGCACATGGTCAATGGCCTCCGATGTGACCTTCCTCCAATTTCTTCTCATTTCAGGTATAGAAGTAACCTGATTATTATTGGAAGGAATAGTCAAATGAAAAGGGACTAAAAAGTGATCTGACCAGGTCAATGGGAGACGAGAGTCCACTCTTAAGGAGGGAATATTGGTGAAAATAAGGTCCAACATATGGCCAGCCACGTGTGTCGGGGCTGACACTTTTTGAACCAAGTTCAATCCTTCAAGGGTGTATAGTAATTGAGCGGCTAATGGGCATATATCATTGTCCATATGGACATTGAAATCGCCGAGAATAGTGCAATTTGCATATTTTAACGAAAGGTCAGCAATAATGTTATGTAATGCAGACCACTGAGCAGCTGGTGAGTCTGGGGGCCTGTATACCAACAATCCAGCAAATGGGAAGGTGGGGGTGATTTTGACGCAAACGACAGTGCTTCAATCATCCCCGTGTTCTCTATTTTCTTCACCGTGATCTCCCAGTCCCTTCTATGAATCACTGCAAGTCCACCCCCTAGCCTGTTATCAGGCCGATTGACTGCTGTAATCCTGTAGCCTTCTGGGATGGCTAAAGATAGGTCAGGGTAGGAATGATCCCTTAACCAAGTTTCGGTTAGGAACATAAGGTCCCAAGAATGGGACTCTAAATTTAGCCAGATGTCATCTGCGTGCTTGGGAAGGGATCTACAATTGACCAGGCAGGCCCTAATGTCTGATCTAGTTGTAACAGAAGAGGGGCCGGCCATCTGTGGGGATGTGTGTGGAACAAAAGTATTGCTTATTTCCCCCTTTATCCTATTATCCAGTGAATAGGAACAAGTGTTGCATCGTCCTGCCTGTGTGTCCTGCCCTTCTTCCATGTAACCCGCATTTAGACAGGTGGGACTGACACAACCCGTTGATGCTAGCGTTAGTAATTGATCCCTGGTCCAAGCAAGGCCTGCTGAATCCCCACGGGCAGCCTGGCTGGCGCTGGCCGCTGTCCGGTTGCGGACGGGCGCAGACGGGCTTGCCATAGGCGCGCCTTCGGCGTGCCAGCGGCGCGCCCGCTGCGCGCGTCCGCTGCGCGGCCGCCTCAGCATGGTTCCTATATCCACACCCCCCGGAAGTAAGAGCCTAGGGGGAGGAGCCACGTCCCTCCGCAACGAACGGCACAGCAGCCGCGGCGGACCGGGGACAGGTAAAGATTTCAAAGTGCAAAAACTAACACATAAGTGTCGGGCTCGCGTCAGGAGGCCACTGCAGTTGGCACCACACATCGCCCCTGTCAGCGCGGCCAGTGACAGTACCAACACTCCTGCAAGTGTGACAGTTCAGACTATTCCAGGCCCCCAATTGTTATAAGGATTGTTTGGACGGCAGGCAATAGTAATTTTTAATGTATATTGAATTCATAATAATAATAACTGTTGTTGTAGTCCTCTCTAAATTAGCCAGACAGCGCCACCTTGTGGCAGACTGTCACAAGCGCAGGTGCTTACAAATAAATCAAAAAACAACTAAAGAGTGAAATCAAAGCAAAATAGAAAGGGAAGGAGAAACAACACAAGGAAAACCATTAGTGTTTAAAAGAACCCTCACTCACCAACCTAGTTGGTGACATGCTTCATCATTGGGTGGATAAGATGTACTGCGCTAGAGTCTCAAGCGGTCAGATCTGAATTTCAAATCTGTTTGACTGAATTTCTAACGCTCTAGCTGTGGCCTCCAATGTATTAAAAGAGTTTCCACCTCTCTTGTTTGTGCCAACAGACAGGGGCACCACCAACGAAGTCGAAGGGTGTGGGGGTGCTGCAGGAGCGCAGCAGCTCCCCCCAAAGATTTTTTTTTAAGTTACTCGCCCTATCTTTATGGGGTCCTTGAAACCAGGACCCCTCTGAAATTTCTCTAATGTTTCCACACCATTTCTTAGGCTGGAACGTCTGTTCTACAGCTGGGAGTGCTGTGCCATCTAGGGGCTGATTGTATGGTTGCATTTTTTGTGGCCTGAGTTGAATAAAGGTATACTAGGCCTTGAAGCCTATGCTCTAAGGGCTAAGTCTATGGTTGCATGTTCATATAATCAAAATGTGATGTCCTCTAGGGGTTGTTTTTATGATTGCACTTGACTGGTTTAAAAGTCTATAAAAAGAACATAGACATGTTTTGTTCATTTTAAAATGCTTTATTATTACAATAATGTTGGCAATGATTATTGATCTGTGTATGTGTTTCATTAACAGTAATCGGTGCATTTACACCTGATGATTATTATTAATGATTGCATTTAAGTTCAAAATGATGTCTTTAACTTAGGGTTTGCTGCTCCTGAACCTTTGACGAAGCCAATAGACTCACTTTATGTATTTATGTGACCCCTTTATGGGGTCAAAGGTGATTATCCGATGCCATCTATGGTATTTTCCATCTGCCAATGTACATATTTGTAAGTTACTGCGTAGTATTGAGTAGTGTGTGTGTAATAAATGTACTTCTTTTTCTAAAGAAAAAGCACTTACTGGACAACCATTTATTGAGTGTAGTTACTGTTTGCCAGTGAATGGTGATTACTAGCCCACACCACCTCCCATGAGTAGGCCTTGGACTGCTCTGCTTCACAACCCTGAGAAAGTCAAGTGCTACAAAGGGGTGCTCGGTTCCTAATAAGGGGACATTGTGGGAGTATTATTGGTGCAGGCTGCACAATACCCCAATTTCCTACACTATGGGGCCGATTCCGATTCGGGCCGGAAAAAATACCGACCGACTCGGTACTGGAATTTAGTCCGACCGACACGTACCGGCGCCGTACGATGAAATGCATGGGAATCACGACCGACTCGTACGGAACACAAGGCGAACGATCGACCCGCCTATCCGGCCGGGAAACCACGCGAATCGAACCGACCGACACGAATCAGGAAATAACCCGAACGAAACGTACCCGCGAACTCCGACCCGCGCAGTACGATGCAATGAGTGCAAATTCTGACCGATTCGTACGGAGCCCAAGCCGTACGACCGACACGCATACAAAACCCAGCCGAACAAATACAATACTCCGCGACCGACGCGTACGCCGCATATGAAACTGAGCTGAAACACAGCGGGAACGACTCGGAGAGGCGCGCACGAGACAACTGCAACGTCCAACTCGGTCAGAAGAACGACTCCTACATGCACAATAATCACAAATGAAAAAATAAAAAAAAAAAGGGCCAAACAATCAATGACAAAGCCAATAAATACAGGCGGGGGAAAAAATGGAACAAGGACACACCCCCAACTCCACCTACATAAAGCCCACAAATCCCTACAATGATCCTTTGCAAATTCCACTGACCTGCCAGCACAGAACACCATCACACAGCAAACACATACACACACACAGCTCATCCAACACAAAAGCCACACACCATTAGCACCTCAACAAATAGCACCCTCACACACACCCAGCAAAACCTACACACACACACACCCTCACTTGCACACACACACACACACATCAATCACCACCACCACCACCCATCACCATGCCCCTAAAGAAGAATCCAAAGTTCCTAGATAGTGAATTGGAAGTCATGGTAGACGAGATCCTGAGGGTAGAGCCACAGTTGTTTGGCACATTGGTCCAACAGACCCCCATGTCGCAGAAAACCAAGATGTGGGCGAGGATCGTCGACAGGGTGAACGCACAGTCACCATGTTTGCGCACAAAGGAAGACATCCAGAACAGGTGGTATGATGTGCGCAGGAGGGTCAGAGACCTACTCAAGAAGGATTACCTCCTGAGCCAGCACACCGGCAGTGGCCCTCCTGCAAAACCAGTATACCTCAGGCCCTGGGAGGAGAAGGTGCGGGCCACCCTACCACCAGTGAGCGTATATGGACTAGAGAACATCCCAGAGCCTGGTGAGTACACAACTAATATACAAAATATTGTGTGCCAATACACACATCACTCTCAAGGGGACAGTCAAACCATCCACCCCTAGCAAATCAACAGCAACCAAAAGATAATCATCCCAAGATGTGTATGTCAGTTAGATAAACACAATACATGCCATCTCATAGTGATATGTAACTGTGTCATGACATGTACAAACCTAACAACAAATAGA
>CAWUFW010026127.1:0-36650 GCA_963921515.1 Calotriton arnoldi | reverse complement strand
GAGAGATTCAACCAGACCTTGAAAGGCATGAGGCGTAAGTGGGATGTCCTCTTGCCATGCCTACTCTTTGCATACAGGAGGTGCCTCAGAAGTCTCTTGGGTACAGCCCCTTTGAGCTCCTGTATGCCCACCCTGTCAGAGGACCTCTGAGTTTGGTAAAGGAAGGCTGGGAGGCAGCTCCCAGGAAAACTCCCAGGATGTATTTAGCTACATGCTGGCCTTTAGAAACCAAACTGCCCGCTTCAGGAAACTCGCTCAGGCGAACCTAGAAGCAAGCCAGGAAGAAATGAAGAGATGGTATGACCAAAATGCCACTCTGGTCGAATTTCAACCTGGGCAAAAAGTGTGGGTCATGGCCCCAGTAGCACCTTGTGCCTTGCAGGACAAGTGGACTGGGCCATATGAGGTAAAGGAGCGCAAAAGTGACGTCACCTACCTGGTGGATTTGCAGGCTCCAAGGAACCTTTGAGGGTCCTTCACGTGAACCGCCTCAAGCCCCACTTCGAGAGGTCCGAAGTGAGTATGCTCTTGGCGACAGATGATGGGGTGGAAGAGGAGAGCGAGCCTCTCCCTGACCTCCTGTCTACCAAGGAGCATGATGGGTCAGTAGAGGGTGTGATCCTCTCCCTTACTCTGACTCAGGAGCAGCAGGGGACTGTCGCCAGTTGTTGGGACAGTTCGCCCCACTGTTCTCTCTGACCCCGGTGTTACTCACTGGTGTACCCATGACGTGGACACCGGTGACAGCCATCCTGTGAAGCACAAAATTTACAGGTTGACTGACCGGGTCAGAGCCAGCATCAAGGAGGAGGTCTCTAAGATGTTGGCGTTAGGGGTGATTGAGCCCTCCCACAGTCCTTGGGCCAGCCCAGTGGTCTTGGTCCCAAAGGCTGCGGCGCCCGGTGCCACTCCAGAACTCCGGTTTTGTGTGGACTACCGTGGGCTCAATGCCGTCACCAGGACTGACGCGCACCCCATCCCCAGAGCTGATGAGCTCATTGATCAGTTGGGAGCTGCCCGGTTCCTCAGCACGTTTGATTTAACGTCTGGGTACTGGCAGATTGCCTTAACCGATGGGGCCAAGGAGAGATCAGCATTCTCAACCCCAGAAGGTCATTACCAATTCTGGGTGATGCCCTTTGGGTTGAAGAATGCCCCTGCCACCTTTCAGAGGTTGGTCAATCAGGTGTTGGCCGGGCTGGAGGATTTCAGTGCCGCCTACCTGGATGACATTGCTGTGTTCAGTTCCAGCTGGGAAGAACATTTACAGCACCTTGAGAAAGTGTTGAGGGCTCTGCAAGGTGCAGGCCTCACGATCAAGGCCAGTAAGTGCCAGATCGGGCAGGGTTCTGTGGTGTACTTGGGACACCAGGTAGGAAGCGGCCAGGTGGCGCCCCTACAACCCAAGATTGACACCATTCTGGCTTGGGAACCCCCAAGACCCAGACAGAGGTGAGAGCCTTCTTAGGTCTCACCGGGTATTATAGGAGATTTGTTAAGGGCTATGGCACCATCGTTGCCCCCTTAACAGAGCTGACCTCTAAGAGGCAGCCCAGGAAAGTGATCTGGACTGAGTCCTGCCAGAAAGCTTTTGATACCCTGAAGGCAGCCATGTGCACGGCGCCCGTGCTCAAGGCACCTGACTTCTCCAAAGAATTTGTCGTGCAGACTGACGCTTCAGAGCATGGTGTGGGAGCGGTGCTCTCACAACTGAGCGAAGAGGGCCTGGATCAGCCTGTAGTCTTCCTTAGCAGGAGACTACTTCCCAGGGAACAGAGGTGGAGTGCCATAGAAAGGAAGCTTTTGCTGTGGTCTGGGCGCTGAAGAAGTTGAGACCATACCTGTTTGGGACTCACTTCCGGGTTCAGACAGACCACAGGCCCCTCAGATGGTTGATGCAAATGAGGGGTGAGAATCCAAAACTGCTGAGGTGGTCCATCTCCCTACAGGGAATGGACTTTACGGTGGAACACCGTCCTGGTACAGAACACGCCAACGCAGATGGTCTGTCCAGGTTCTTCCGCCTTAGTGAAGAGAACTCCCATGGGGTTGGGTAGTTCTCCCTACTTTCAGCTGGAGGGGACATGTGTTAGACTTGGCATCTTTTGGCGTGTTTCCCCTGACTTTTGCTTTCTGACCTCCCGGTTTTGACTCTGTTTTTGCTGGTGTAATGATTCTGCGCACTTTCCTCACTGCGGTCAAGTGGGAAAGTGCAAGTGCTCCTGTATGAAATGTGTTATGGATTGGTGTTTCCATGATTGGCCTATTTGGTTTATCTGTCAGTCCCTTGTAAAGTGCACTGCGAGTGCCAGGGCCTATAGACCAAATGCTGTTGGTGGGCTGCAGCACTGGATTGTGCCACCCACGCAAACAGCCCGTAAAATGTAACTCGGGCCTGCCAACGCAGAGCCCGTGCGCAGCCTGGGGCTGCCATGTCGACTTGGCAAGTGCACACACTTGCCAGTCCCTAAACCTTCCCTTTGCTGCATTTTAGTCACCCCTAAGGTAGGCCCAAGGTACCCCTGTGGGCAGGGTGCGTTGTATGCGAGAGGTAGGACATGCCCGGGTGTGTGCGGCATGTCCTGATAGTGAATTACAGCCTAGTTCGTTTTTCACTATTGCAAGGCTACCTGTTCCCCCTAGGCCAGAATGGGCGGTTTTGATTATTACAGTATATAATCCTAACTGACCCCAGGAACATGGTAGAAATTCGAGTTTAGTATGCCTGGACTCAGAATGATAAAATGCAGCTTTTAGTGAAGTTGGTTTTAACATTCTGTGTTTGAAAATACCACTTTTAGAAAGTGGGTATTTTCTTGTCTAACCATCCAAGCCTGCCTCTGCGGGGTTGTGTATTCCGTGTCTGGAATGTGAGTGACAGGGGCTGGGGGATGCCAGGAGACAGGGTGAGTCAGCGCAGGGCTGAATAGCCAGATCGACCTGTAGATGGGTGGGAGGGGTCGCACCTGGGCCCTGAATAGGACAGTGCCTTCCCTCCACAATGCTGGCTCCACCTCCTGTGGTGCGTCTGATGTCCCTGGCCTGCTCACTGAAAGAAGGGACGGAGACTTGTCAACAAAGTGCTCCAGAACTGGTTTGGACTAGGCAAAGGCCTCTCTGCCTTCAGAGAACAAAGGAATTTGGGATATAAATATTGGGGCCCTGACCCCATGAATTTAGATCTCGCTGGAATCAAGGAACCTGCCAAGACGAAGCGCTGGAAGAGCTGCCAGGAGGAGTACTGCCCCTTTGCTGTGTTGTTGCTTTGTTGGGTTGGCCTGCAGTTGCTGCTTCTGTCTTGGGCAGTGAAAGGACTGGACTGAACTTTCTACAAACTTGTGCTGAGTATCTCCAAGGGCCTGGAACCGAGCTGGCCTCCTGTTAAGAAGTCTCAGGGACTACAAAGACTTCACAAACCTCTGGGTACCGCTTCTGGAACGCTGTTTCAGTCGCCACAGAGGAAGGGAACTGCAACCGACTCCGTCACCCGAATCCATCCCTGGCCGGTGACCTGTTTGCACCGCAGACCGCATCGCCCCGCTTCGCATCGCACCCCTGGTCTCACCGTGGGCGACGTCCGACGCCGCCAACATCGAGCCGCTGCTTGCACCGTGACCTGTGGGCACCGCAGTTCGCATCGCATCGCTTCACTGGGCCAGCCGGACCAGACCGACGCTGTCACTGCAACTGGCTCAAGAGTTGAGACCGCACCGCATTTGGGGCACCGCTCGCACATCTGCGACGCACCGCTCCGACTCGCACCGCTGTCCGACGCCAGCTCCCGCACTCCGGCTAGGTCGCCTGCATCACAACCTGTCAGCACCGCATCGAGCATCGTCTCGCCCTGCATCGCACGCCTTGGACTCACCGACTCCGTCTGCCCGACGCTCATCGAGCCGCTGCCTGCACCGCATCGAGGGACACCGCACCTTGCATCGCTCCGTCTTGCACCGCAACCGCGACGAACGCCGACCGGCTCGTACACTCCGTACCAGCCACAACGAGAAAAGGTACTGTGACCGAGTCTGTTCATGACTCTGCTGGCCCTTATCGACGCGGTCGGCTGGAACTGTTAGACTCTGTGGTTTTCAGCATCACGGTAGGCTCGGACGGAGCTACCGACTCGTACGAACTTTGCTTTTGTGCTATTCCTGCAAGGAAGAAGTTAACGTATCAAGTATTCATTCAGTAAAGTACAGTATTGTGGATTTTTGTCGTAATTGGTCTTGTCTTGAGTATATAAAATATTGGTTATTTTTCTAAACTGGTGTGGTGTCCGTTTGTAGTGCGTACACTGTATTACTGTTGGTTATGTGCAAATGCTTTACACACTGCCTCTGAATTAAGCCTGACTGCTCGTGCCAAGCTACCACGAGGGTGAGCAGGGGTTACTTCACGAGTGTAACAACCCTTACCCTGACTAGGAAGAAGGGTCCCTACTTGGACAAAGGTGCAAGCCCTTGCCAACTAGAGATCCCATTTCTAACAACGTCACATCACTTTACACTCAGATACCTCAAGATGAGGCGCTGCAAGTGATTGAGCTGTATCTCGAAAGTAGACCGCGGCCTCATAGGGTCCCAACAACATTTATCCTGCAATTAGCAGAGGTGGCCCTAAAGAAGAATTCCTTCGGGTTGAGGAACAATTTTACATCCAGGTGAAGGGGACCGCCATGGGTTGTCCCTTCGCTCCAGAGATGGCGGTCCTCTTCATGGCCCAATATGAGGAGAAATTTATTGAAAATAACAATCCTTTTAGAGGAAAAATATTACAATGGCTGCGATACATCGACGGCATCTGGTGCCTGTGGCAGGGGAGCCAGATGGAGCTGATGTCGTTCCATGAATGGCTGAATTCACGACACGAAGATATAAAGTTTTCCGTTCAATTCAGTAAAACTAAGATGACATTTCTAGATGCAGAGATTACTCCTTTTGAGAACCAATTGATAACATCTCTCTATAGAAAAAAGACAGATAAAAATACCATCCTGCATCATAAGAGCGCCCACCCAAGAAGCCTTAAAGAGAATCTCCCATATGGGCAGTTGTTAAGAATCAGAAGAAATTGTACCCAGAGATCTGAGTTTGAAGAACACACTGCCATCTTCTGCAATGAAATGGCTAAAGAGGTTATCCAAAAAGCTGCTAAAACATTTCATCAAAGAGCACGACATACACCTCGAGAGAGCCTTCTCCAAGTCAAACAGAAAAAAACATTAGAGAGACTAGTATGTGTGTCAACATACAGCCCTGATACAAACAAGTTCAGGCAAATTATATTGAAAAATTGGCATCTACTTGAAAACCTTGAATGTCCCTTTCCAAAACCGTTGCTCGCTATGAAGAAGAATCAGAGTATCGGACAACAAATAGTACGAGCCGATATCTCTTTACCTAAACCAAAAAGTGATTTACTGGCACAGTGGAACCTCGAACCGATAGAAGGTCATTGAAAATGCGGCAATTGCGTGGCTTGCAGTACCACCATCGAAGGCACAGAATTTATCCATAATAACATCAAATGGAAACATACAGACTTTACTAACTGCAAAACAATAAATGCAGTTTATGCAATAGTGTGTCCCTGTATGAAAATATATATAGGGAAGACCAACCAGCAGGTAAACACCCGAATCACACAACATCGGTCTAGGATTAAAAAGAAGGTTGTTACCGCCCCAATGGTGGAACACTTTATCGAAAAGTCCCATGGTGAAAACCAATTCAGATGGACAGTCCTAGCAGTGTTAAATTCATCAAAATGGCTGATTGATATTGATAGCGCCTTGCTCCAAAAAGAGGCATACCTTAACCTCAAATTCAATAGCGCTATGACAGGCTTGAACAGTATGACTGAGTTGTCGAAAGCGTGAAAACTATATCACCCATAATGCACCATATGGGTCTATCAAAGGAACTACACTCTGTTGCCATACTACCATTGGCCCAGCCGTCTGAAACTACATTTCCCATACATCTGAATGAGGAGCCATATTTAGGAGACTCCACCAGGAAATGCCCCTTGCTTGTCTGTGAAGACACGAAGAGAGCAGACACGGATGATGATCTAAAAAAAGCTACATTTATAATGAGGTAAGCCGAGCGTGGAGATATAACAGGGACTGAGACTGAGTATGTAGCATGAGAGCTACGGGCCAACAGATAACCACGTTCTGAAATTCTTTTACAGAATCGCGAGCCAATCGACTCTTGGTGACCTTTCCAAAAGAAAAGTGGCCGTGGGCGTGAGTGCTTCTCGCTCAGGTACGCCACTAAAAATAAAAGTAGCATTTATAGCTCAACCATGCCTCAAACACTTAGCTAATGAAATCTGTCTTCCACAGCATTTAGCCTACAATAACGGATTGAATATACAGAGACAAACAAAGTGACACCACGAGCGGCCGTTTACAGAAACACTCTGCATCCAGGTATGCTCAGGTTTATATTTATGAAATAGAGCAATAACGGGCTATGCATACCCCTTTTCGAAATATGTGATTAATATGAGTATATTTCTTATAGAATCCTTCACAAGCACTTTGCCGCGCAAACAGCGACGGACAACAACAGGATTCACACTGTTTAAACAAAAGGTAGGAAATAGTATAAACAACCGATAACCTCATATCAAATCAGCTTAGGACACGATCTCTGATAGCCGTTTTTGCTTTTAAACAGAAACTACACCAATTTGGTGCCCGTATCTCCTGTGGATGCAATAACCTGATGAGAAGAACATTACTCTTCAGGTATAATCAACCACGTAAAGAGATATTGATAAAATAAAAATGTGAAATGGATGAGAGCAGTAGGGAGCCTCATATATAATTCATAACTTGTTGTTTTGTACATCCTTTTTAGAAAATACCATTGCTTTTAAATTCAAGAGCCCTGATGAGAGTCCCTGGATTCATTGCCTGGGATTCGAAACGCGTTGGCAAACGATAAAAACACAGAGGAATGACGAATTGAATTTCAGTCTGTAAACTGAGGAAATTTCCCCTGTCATAGACATTTAAGCGTTCCCTGTGTCATTTTTGATACCTGATTTAGACATCTTTAGAAAGTCTAGGATCAGCACTTTAGTACACCACTAAAGTTGGTGTGAGAGTATTTATGTATTGGATATTTTTTTGTGATTTTTCTTGTATAGTAACATTTCATTATTTATGTGTATTCATAATGTGTTGTATTGATCGTCTTATGAATGTATAGGATTTGGATATGACTAGACTCTTGTCTCTTTCATGCTTGAATAAATAACAAAAAACAAAAAAATTAAATAAAAGGTATAAATAAAATACCGGATCAAACAAAAAGCAATGTGTTTGGCCATAACGTGAATTCAATAACGTTCACAAATAACGTAAGGGTCAGGCTTATTTCCCTTGTTGAATACAGTTCTCACGGCCCTGCCTGTATCTTGCCCCCTGGGACTAACTCCCCCTTTTTTTGACGTTTAGTAAGTTGGCATTTTCCTGTCCTAACTTTCGTGCCTGCAGCCTGATCCTGGGTCACATGACTGGGTGTAGTTGGTAGTTGGACTTTTTATTTATTCCTCCCAGATAGTCACACAATACAGGGATTAGGAATGCCCAGATGGGCCATCACTGGCAGGATGCAGGGAAGAGCTGGGCACAACACCACTTGCAACTGAATAGGCTGTGCCTTGCCTTCACACAAAAGACTTGTCACCCCTGCATTGCTCATGCAGCCAGCTTGAAGCCAGGGAAGGCAGGAAACTTCAAGCACTTCAAAGGGAATGCTCTAGAAACATCTCCTACTTCAAAGAAGGCACCAGGTATAAAAATAAGAACCTCAGACCCACTGTCCCGCTCACTTTCTGGACCTGCTGGAGGACTCTCATAGTACTGCCTGCTGCTGTAGCCTGCTTTATACTTCAGAAGACTGCTTTGCTGCACCTGGAAAGACTGCTTTGCTGACTGAAGCCTGCCTTGAACCCTCAGAGGCCTGCCCTGCTGCTTGTGCCCTGACTCAAAAGGCAAGTTGTCTGGCCTCCTGATCAGAGCCTCGGAGACAGAAAAGGTCCCAACCATCTTAAACCATCACTCCCAAACTTTTTGCTTCTTCCTCCTATTTTTTCCTGACCTGTTTTTGTTGGTTTTAGGACTCTGGGCACTTTACCACTGCTATTCAGTGCTAAAGTGCATATGATCTCTGTGTAAATTGTGTTATGGATTGGTGTTTCCATGATTGGCATATTTGATTTACTGGTAAGTCCCTAGTAAAGTGCACTGAGAGTGCCAGGACCTGTAAATCAAATGCTACTAGTGGGCCTGCAGCACTGATTGTGCCACCCACAGAAGTAGCCCTGTAAAGGTATCTTAGACCTGCCACTGCAGTGTCTGTGCGCAGTTTGTAACTGCCATGTCGACCGCCCTAATCTTCTCTTTTCTTACATGTAAGTCACCCCTAAGTTAGGCCCATGGTACCCCCATGGGTAGGATGCTGTGTATGTTAAAGGTAAGACATGTACTGGTGTGTGTGACATGTCCTGGTGGTGAATTACAGTGTATTTCGTTTTTCACCACTGCAAGGCTATCTGTCCCATAGGAAAGAATGGGAGTTTTACTTATAACATCTTATAAGCATAACTTCCCATTGGCACAAGATAGGGAAATGGAGTTTAGTATGCCTGGACTCAGAGTGTAAAAATACATCTTTTAGTAAAGGTGATTTGTATGTTCTGTGTTTGAAAATACCACTTTTAGAAAGTAGGTATTTTCTTGCTTAGCCATCCTGTGTGCCTCTGCTGGGTTTGTGGATTGACTGTCTGGCTTTGGAGTGACAGGGGCTGAGGATGCGCATTCTCTCAGACAGCCACTGTGGGGAGGGGGGGTTGATGTGTGTCCTGCCTTTCCTGAATGAGTCAGGGCTGGGCTGAATAGACCTGGACTGCATTCAGAGTAGTGGGAGGAGTTTTCAATAGCACCTGCTAGGCCTGGTCTGCATACAGAGTAGTGGGAGGAGTTTTCACTAGCACCTGAATAGGTCTGGTCTGCATCTAGAGTGGGGCAAGAAGATTTCCCTTGCACCTGAATAGGCCCTGTCTGCCTTGGACAATGCTGTCTCCACCTCCTGCTGGGAAGCTAGGCCAGAGAGGACCAACCTGGTTTAGACTGAGCACAGACACTCTCTGCCTGAGAGAACAAAGGAATTTTGAGTATAAATATTAGGGCCCAGACCCCAGACCTTTAGAACTCGCTGAAATCAAGGAACCTGCCAAGAAGAAGAGCTGGAAGAGCTGCCAGGAGGAGTACTGCCCCTTTGCTGTGTTGTTGCTTTGCTGTGTTGGCCTGCAGTGGCTGCTTCTGTCTTGTGCAGTGAAAGGACTGGACTGAACTTTCTACAACTTCTTTGTATGAGTTTTTCCAAGGGCTTGAGGTAGAGCTTGTCCCCTGTTCAAGAAGTCTCAGGAACAGCAAAGACTTCAAGTTCATCTTTTACCAGCACTGGGGACTGTGTGTTGTGTGCTGCAACAGGAGAAAAAGCAACCTGACGCCGTCAACGACGCTGCTGCTGACTTTGTGTGCTGAAGTCACCGAAGAGGGCACTGCCGCACTTTGCACCGCAACCCTGGTCTCACTGATGACGCCACGGGATGCCGCCACCGAGCCGCTGCTTGCACTGCGACCTGTGGACACCGCACTCCACACCGCCTCGCTTCATGCCACTGCCCTGGTAACACCAACGACGCTGCTCCAAGCTGACACTGATGCCGCTGCTTGCACTGGGGTTCGAGGGCACCGCTCGCAAGTTACACGACGCACCGCCCTCATCCCGTACCGCAGCCTTGGCCTGGTGACACCGGCGCCATCGACTCCAATTCATCAGCCCACGACAGCACTTCAGCAACAACGACGCCGGTGCTTACACTGTGACCTGCCAGCACCACGACGAGCACCGCATCACTTAGCACCACAGCCCTGGTCTTACCGACGCTGCTGGATGACCGTCACCGAACCGCTGCCTGCACCGCGACCTGATGGCACCACATGCTGCACCGCTGCACTTCACACCGCAGCCCCGACGCCAGCGCTCCCGACTTCAACCGCGAGGAGTTTGATCTGCAATGCGTGTGACTTCAAGGGCCCGACGACTCCGGAACCGACCTTCAGAACCGACGCCTTTGGACGCCGGCTCTTCGGGGCTCGAGAGGTCGCCGACGCCCTGCATTTCTAAAAGGTACTGTTTTGCGGGTCTACCTGACACCGTAATGGCCAGCGACACCGCGGTCAGCCAGAACTGTTTGCATTTGTTGTTCACGACGCCGTGATAGCCCCTGATGGAGCTATCAACTTCAAGGAACTGAATTTTAAGTCTATTTTTTATTATTTCGATTTTTGAAAACTGTATTGTGGATTTGTGATCATTTTTGGTCTTGTTTGCACAGATAAAATAATGGTTATTTTTCTAAAACCGGTGCGGTGTCCCTTTGTAGTGTTTTCATTGTATTACTGTTGGTTATGTGCAAATGCTTTACACACTGCCTCTAAGATAAGCCTGACTGCTCGTGCCAAGCTACCAAGGGGGTGAGCAGGGGTTATTGCAGTAGTGTATCCCCCTTATCCTGACTAGGAAGAAGGATCCCTTCTTGGACAGGGTAACAACCTGCCAACTAGAGACCCCCATTTCTAACACTGAGTGAGTCATGATCCGCCCCAGATGGTGCCCCTCCAGTCCAGGACCCTTGGTGGTGGTGATAAAGGTGCTCAGATAGCCAAAATCTAAAACTTGGGACTTAAAGATTTTTGGGCAAAAACTGCTCTGAGAACTAAGAGGAGACCGGGTTCAGCCTACTCATCTGCCTGCCCAAGGTGCATCACCGGTGGGCCTGAATTCACAGCAGCTTCTGCTACATTCTCTGCAGCACCAAATGCTGTTCAGTGGTCCTTCGCCAAAGGGATATTCGGCCTTGTGGAACTCTTATTGGCTACAGTCTCCAGCTTCGTCCCACTGGAGATTTTCGACTCCCAAAAAGTCAGAGCGAGGAAATTTTCACACAGCTTCATCCAGTAGGTTCCCAATGATGCCGCCTCCCCCTCAGATACCACCTGCAGCCTTGCCCCACTGAACTTCTACCTTCTCAGAGACTTTTTCTTCAAATTCCTTCCAAGCCTAAAGGTAAGCGCCGACTGGTCCCAATCCCCTTTTGTATCCAACTCGTGCACTATCGCAGTCTGCCATACTTTTCAACTTTGACCCCATCTTATGCGACTAGATGTCTGTGGTTGGCCATTTGATCGTTTAGGGGCTAGTTTTTACCTTAAATATCAATATTTCATAACTCTGGTTCTACTGATTGCATTTTTATAATTTTGATGTCAAATATTTGATTAAAATGTAGTCTATTTTTCTAAATTGGTGTGGAATTTTTTTTGTGTTGTGTTTTCGCTTTAGTGCTCTTTGTGTGCTGCATAAATAATTTATACATTGCCTCTAAGTTAAACTTGATTGCTTTTGTGCCAAGCTATCATAGGGTTATGGACAGGTTAATTTAGTGACTTTTGTGGTTCACTCTGACAGGGATTGTGGCTGTTGCTTGAACAGGGTTAACATCCGACTCAAGTAACAACCCAATCTCACACAGATACCCAAAGTTTAATGTATGAGTAACCATAATGATAAGACATCCATGACCATTTCAACTACTACAAAGTTCCTCTCAAAATAGGTCTGAATCTAGTTCCAAGTCACAGAGAACACCAAACTGAGAGGAGAGAAGCAGCTGAGTATCCTCAGATGCAGCGTATACTGAACAAGAAATCAAAAGACTCGGGTGAATGTACTTAAGAAACAGCATCAGTAGTGCAATCCTTGAGGGAGGTTCTTCAACTGCAATGACATAGAAACTGGATGCAAATGTTACTGGCACAGGGTTTTGAACGCAGGCCAGTCCCTCACAAAGCTCTACTACGTACAGCCTTCACCTTGCACAAAGGGCTTAGAGCAAAGGCCAGTCACCAAACCTTACTATGCAAAGCCTTTGCTTTGTACAGAGGTCTTTGCATTGAGACCAGTCCCACAAATACACACTCACAGACTTTCTGAGACAGTAATACACATATAGATACACACACTCATACGCATAACTATACTCTTACACATGCACAGCTACACAGTTATACACACTCACACATCGGGACACTCACACTTATAGGGACATACAAACCTCGTGAAACACTTATAGTAATACATACATACATGCTCACACACTCACTCATATTCACTCACACCCATACACTCACACACACAAACACACATGCACACTCTCTAACACAGACTCACACATATACATATAAAGATTCACTTATGGACATATATTCTCACACACATTTTCACACTCACACGTACACACATTCTTCAACTCACATAATCAGCATCATAGTAGTTCCTGCACAGTTCTTTCACTGGTGGAAAACTTCTGTGGGAGCAATAAAATGCAAAATAAAAATTAAATAATATACCATTGTACTCAAAGCCAATAGTCTTGCTTTGTTTATTGTTGTAGTAATTTCTTCACAAAACCATTAAGATTACCTTGTATGTAAATGTAATAAACCTTTGATTAAGCCAATAGGCTTTCTTTAATGTAATGATATGATCACTCTTTCACAAAGTAACAGTCTTACCTTTATACAATGATGTGGTGCTCCCTTGATAAAGTCAACACGCTTGCCATGTATATTGATTTGGTGACACCTAGAAAATGCCAAAAGACTTTGAATCATTTATTGATCTAGTAACCACCTGACAAAGCTACTAGGCTTTTGTTAATATATTTATGGACATTGCTTCCGAAAGCCAGTATACTTCTCTTTATATAATGATATGGTGATTCCTTGAAAAAGTCATTAGGCTTGCTATGTTCATTGATGTGATCACCCATTGAAGCAGTTAATATGTTGACCTTTAAATAATAATGTAGTAACATTCTAATCCTCTAATCCTCAATTCTAATCCTCTACTGCAATCTCTTCATAGCGCTGGGACACCTCTATTTGAGGTATCTGTGCGCTTTATAAATGCTTATTGTATTGTATTGTATTATATTGTAACTCGTTGACAAAGTTAATAGACTTGGTTTGCATATTGATGTGGTCATCTCTTGACAAAGTTAATTGGCCAGTGTATTATATAATTATGTAGTGACACCTTAACAAAGTCATAATACTTCTGTTATTTAAACTGACACCCATCTATATTGTAATGAGTGCTCTCATTCGTTGTGCAGAAGGGGAAAAGTCGCCACCGTTCGCAATGAGAGCAGGGTTTCTCCACACACTGCAGTGATGTTATACTTATATATGGTATTAAGATGATACTTTGCATTAAAAAAAAAACTAGAAATTCACTAGAAAACAAAGGTTAAAGCGATGTTATAATTAGGTGAAGTAATATTATTTTACTTGATATAACAAAAACTCAGAAATTCACAGAAAAAAACAAAGGTAAACGTGATGTTACAGTTAGGTCTGGTAATATTATCTTACTTAACGCTAAAAAAACATTGGAAATTCACTAAAGTAATGTTATAGTTAGGTGAAAATGTCACTTAAAACATGCCATTTTAAACTCAAAAGCAACTGAAATTCACCAGTTATAATTACAAGAGCTAACTATAATTTGCGCCGCCGCCATGCACTACTTATGACTTCACATATTACATCACTCATGACATGTTCAGTGACATCATTGATGACATCACTGATGACATCTGAAATGACATTGTTGATGACATCACTGATGACATCATCTACCATACTGCTGTTGTATTTACTGTACAAACCAGTACAGCCTTAGAAATATTTAAATGAGTTCTAAATGGCACAGAACAAAGTAAGGCATAAATTATATAAACATATGTGCTTATATAAAATAATTAGATTGTAGTCCACTGCCACTAGACACTCAAACCACATTAGGTAGCCAACCCTCTACTGTGTACATTCTTTGTAATATGCTCAAATTTTCACAGACAGTCCGTTACTTCCAGACTCCCAAGACCCATTAGCTACCCAAGATCCTACTATAAACAGCCTTCACCCTGTGCAAAACTCATCACAGAGAGCCCACTCCCTCCAGGCACACAACCTCATTAGGTGATCAAATTCCTTCTATGTAAAGCCTTTGCCTGGAGCAGAACTCTTCACTGAGCGCCCACTCCCTCCTATTACCAAAGTCCTATTAGGTGATCAAGTCCCTACTGTCTCGTGGCCCATGGGAACACTGTTGTCTTCACTAAGTAAGCATGAGCTTTGCAGCCAGTACGCCGCTTTCCGCACGTTACTACATGGCTTTATTTTTACAAAGACTTTGTTCGTTCTTTTCACATGAGAACTGTCTGCTGTGTGCATTCACTGCCAGTTCCTGGGATTTAGTCTGAACAACATGAGCAAGGTCGATACACAATGCCCCTTGTTATTCTGTTCTGGTCAGGACCTAGCACCTAGACAAAACATGCCAATGCAGCTGTTGTTTGGAAATCGTACTTTAGTATTATTGGGATGCATGCATAGGGAGCACACACTTGGAGAGGGACCTTTCCAGGGAGAGGAGTGAGACAGCACTTATGATGTAGAACTACCATCCATAGTCTAAGGTATGGGGTCTGCAGACAAAACCCAGAGATCTTCTAATGTATAATAATAATGCTTCTTAGCAAGGGGAGGGAGGTTAGGCTATATTGTCTTTTCATGATGACATCTCCTTTCATGATTTATGGACTAGCTGCTATGCTGACTGTATTTGTATTATGCATTTTCCTGCTTGTTGTGGCACGTATACTGCATGTTAGAGCACGTTAGTTAAAATAAATATTTTAAAACGTTTCATGTCTCTGTCAGATCTTATTGTGGACAGGTACAAGAGTGTAAGCGAAAGGGTGTGTCTTGCAACCGCGAGTCCTGAGAGCTTCGGAGTGTTGTGGTCTGGGGTGTCTAATCACTAGTTTCTCTGTGAGTGAGTAGGAGGGCAAGTGAGACACTATAGCTAGTCGGTCCTGGGTTCATGGGTACTAAGGTGGTAGGATGACTCAGTCCCCATGCACTAAGGTCCCATAATCCTATGCATTGTTCTGTTCTTGGGCAGAATCCCTGCAACACTACTACATATAGCCTTCGTCCTGTGCACAGCTTTTCACAGAGAGCTCACTCCCTCTAGATACCCAAGCCACATTAGGTGGGTAAGCACCTCCTATGGGCAGTCAATATTGTGTGCACAACTTTTCATGGAGAGGCCACTCCCTCCAGACACCCAAACTGTAGTAGGTTAACAAGCCACTACTAAATAGAGCTGTGGCCTTGTGCACAACATTTCACGGAGAGCCCATTACCTAAAAGCTCTCCAACCCTGATAGATGGTGAAGCCTCTGCTATGCCCAGCCTTTGCCCTACGAGACCTCTTCGCAGAGAGCACACACCCTTCACAGACTCAAGCCCCATTAGGAGGCCAAGTATGTTGCAAAAGCTTACACTCATTAGCAGTGCACAAGCTATAGAAAAATTGCTCTAGGTGTAGCTCACTAAATACCTTTCAGAGTCAGAAGCGTATAGCAAACTGCCACACTAATTGGGTGATGTCATTGATGAAGTCATCAATGATGTCATTGAACATGTCATGAATGATGTAATAGGTGAGATCATTAGCAGTGTATGGCGGGGGCACTAGTTATAGTTAGCTCCAATAACTATAACTAGTGAATTTCAGTGTTTTTTTGAGTTAAAAATGGTATGTTCTAAGTGATATTTTCAACTAACTATAACGTCACTTTAACCTTTCTTTGAATATATATATCTACATCTATATCTATATATATATATATATATATATATATATATATATATATATATATGTATATTCACCGAAAAAAACAAAGGTTGCAGGGACGTTATAGTTAGGCTCAGGATTCACTCGTACAAAGCCAGTGAAATTCAGCTGTTATAGTTAGTGAACTAACTATAACTCATGCCCCCGCAATATACTGCTTATGACCTCACATATTACATCACTCATGACATAGTCAGTGACATCACTGATGACATCATTGATGACATCTCAATGACATCACTGATGACATTGTCCACAGAATCTCTTACGTACCCACTAACACCCCATATAACCCTTCATACACCCGCTCAAACTTCCACACTACCATTCTCAAACCCATTCTCACACCCATACTAGTACTTACACATGCACTCACTGATTCTAAGGGCTACACACTCTGGGTTTGTATGAGTGAATCCTGAGCCAAACTATAACATCCCTGTAACCTTTGGCTTCTTCAGTGAATTTCTAAGGTTTTTAAATGCTAATTCCTAACTAGAACGTCCTTGTAACCTTGTTTTCTTCTGTGAATTTCAAAGGTATTGTAAATGCTAATTCCTAACTATAACGTCCCTGAAACCTTTGGTTTTTTTCAGTGAATTTCTAAGGTTTTTAAAATGCTAATTCCTAACTAAAACGTCCCTTTATCCTTTGTTTTTTTCAGTGAATTTCTATGTTTTTTTTTTAAATGGTAGTCACGTTTGCAGAGTGGTTGAGAAAGGGGGGGGTGACCAGCTCTCAGGAATCCTGCTGTGTAGGACTTATAGGAGGTACCAGGAGGTCTTCTTGGCCCCCAAAGTCCCTCAGGAGCAAAGTGGTCCTCATCCCCCAACCAGTATTGCGCCTGGAGATGCATTGGCAGAGTGGTGGGAAAAGGGGGCATGGCCTCTGAACAACTCTTAGCAATCTTGCTGTGAGGGACTAACTGGAGGTAACAGGAGGGGTTGTTGGAGGCAACACACCCTTTCCCCACCACTCTGCAAACGCGCCTCCTGGCACACTACTAGTAGGGGGATGGAGTCCCCTTGGCTATTGAGGGTCCTTGGGGCCAACTACCCCTCCTACTACCTTCAGTAAGTCCCACACAGTGGGACTACTGAGAGGTTGTCGGAGGCCATGCCTCCTTCCTTCACCACTCTGCAAACGTACCTCCTGGTGCACTACTAGTAGGGGGATGAAGTCCCTTGGTTACTAAGGGTCCTTGAGGGCCAACTACCCCTCCTGTTTCCTCCATTTAGTCCCACACAGCTGGATTGCTGAGGGTTCTTTTGGTGGCCACGCCCCCTTTCTCCACCACTCTGCAAATGTACCTTCTGGGCCACTACTTGTTGGGGGATGAAGTCCACTTTACTCCTGAGATACCTCACCTTGTAAATGTGGAGTACTGACTGCACCACCAATTCGTCCAAAAATATGACGCATTAGCGGCGCAAGCTCCTTGTAAATAAGCACCTGGATGAGATACATTTCCTGATTTCCTGACAATATACATTATTTTTTACACACACACACACACACATATATATATATTTATATATATATGTATATATGTATATATATATATATATCCGATCCCTCGTCAATAACTTCGTTTAAAGACTTGAAATATATATATATATTTCCAATACAAAGAACGCTGCACTCCGAAGTTTTGAATTCCAAAGATTTATTTCAGCAACAATCCACCAACGCGTTTCAGCCTACCCAAGGCTTTGTTCACCGTGAACAAAGCCTTGGGTAGGCTGAACGCGTTGGTGGATTGTTGCTGAAATAAATCTCTGGAATTCAAAACTCGGAGTCTAGCGTCTTATATTGAAATTAAACTTAGGGCCCGGATCCGGCCCCTTCGCCTGCACCCGCTGTTGTGTTCGCCAACGATTAAGGATCACATTGTTGATAATACATATATATATATATATATATATAAATATATGGATACTGGTGTCCCACACTAACCATCACACGCCATTCATCGAGGTCACAGGAAGACAGCACCGAGCAGGTCAGAAAAACAAACGGGTCCGTAGTTCATATGGAAACGCTTTTATTCTTTTAAAAAGTTTTTAAGTTTCAGCAAAGTGCTTGTGCAAAAAATGGGGATAGAGACCAATTCGTTTCGGCCTGGGGCCTTCGTCGGGGTCATAGAGTGTGCTGTACAGAGTGTCTATAAATAAGGACTCAACACTCATGTTGTGATATTAGTGTGGGCAACAACACAAAGCATGTTATCTGCCGCCTACTGTGAAGTACCCCATAGTGTGTGCTTTGTAATATGTGACATTATGTATACAAAATACAAACTGATATACAGGGCAAGTGTTTTCAAAATCCTGGTGAAGTACCTCAGAAATGTCATGTCACATATGCTCACATAAAATTCTAAGAAAATCAGTATACTAGAAATGCTTTAAACGGAAAGAAGAGCGTAACACATAAGCATATAGCAGGTTATTCAGAAAGTTTGATATTGGACTCATCACAGGTCAAGTTTAGCAGAGGAAAGAATTAAAAAGCATAGTTAGTATCGGGACGGGTAGCTTACTAAAGAGGGGTCCATAAAGTGGTAAGACGAATTACATGGGATTAAAAGAGGGCTCAGGTCAAAAAGATATGGATTGTAACAGTACTGTCGATGCCAGACATCTTGGTAGCTATACAAATAAAATTATTAAAGTGCACAGTGCTAATCTTAAACAGATTCCAAAACCGAGATAATCATAAGAACTTTCTCTCTGGAGATAAAATGTTAAGGTGCATAGCATCTAACTAAAAGGCGTTCATGTAGAAAATCTGGTGGGTGCCTGTGTCTTAATTTCATAAGAGACAAGGTGCCTGTTCCTAAGAATCTTAAAGCGCTGAGTGCTGAATTGATTATTAACTTATAGGGTTGGTGTAAGCATTAGTTTGTTAATTTAGGCAACCCAAAAGTCTTAAGGCGGCAATAAGTGCACCGTGCTGGTCGGGTAGTAAAATTGTAGACGACATATGAACAGCTTTCTCTCATATTTTTCTGTGGAATGTCTCACAGAGGTCTGTAATCAAGCTTGAGAAGGGGGTACTGGATGTGATGCTTGTACCCAAGGTGTTAAAGTGCACAGTGCTCAATTGGTAAGATGCCTGGAAGGGAATCCTGAAGTTAGTCTAAGGTCATGTAGTCAGTTTAGTATGAACTTCAAAATTATTAGTTTACATTGCCCTAGTAGCATAATGTTGTCACCTTACAGGTTGTTTAAATGGGTATTTTCATTATACTAGCCCTAAATGTAACATAAATATCATAGGACAATGTGACCATAGACTATAAGATTCACAAGAACAAAGCCTTGGGTAGGCTGAAACGCGTTGGTGGATTGTTGCTGAAATAAATCTCTGGAATTCAAAACTTCGGAGTGCAGCGCTCTTTGTATTGAAATTAAACTTAGGGCCCGGATCCGGCCCCTTCGCCTGCACCCGCTGTTGTGTTCGCCAACGATTAAGGATCACATTGTTGATAATACATATATATATATATATATATATATATATATATAAATATATGGATACTGGTGTCCCACACTAACCATCACACGCCATTCATCGAGGTCACAGGAAGACAGCACCGAGCAGGTCAGAAAAACAAACGGGTCCGTAGTTCATATGGAAACGCTTTTATTCTTTTAAAAAGTTTTTAAGTTTCAGCAAAGTGCTTGTGCAAAAAATGGGGATAGAGACCAATTCGTTTCGGCCTGGGGCCTTCGTCGGGGTCATAGAGTGTGCTGTACAGAGTGTCTATAAATAAGGACTCAACACTCATGTTGTGATATTAGTGTGGGCAACAACACAAAGCATGTTATCTGCCGCCTACTGTGAAGTACCCCATAGTGTGTGCTTTGTAATATGTGACATTATGTATACAAAATACAAACTGATATACAGGGCAAGTGTTTTCAAAATCCTGGTGAAGTACCTCAGAAATGTCATGTCACATATGCTCACATAAAATTCTAAGAAAATCAGTATACTAGAAATGCTTTAAACGGAAAGAAGAGCGTAACACATAAGCATATAGCAGGTTATTCAGAAAGTTTGATATTGGACTCATCACAGGTCAAGTTTAGCAGAGGAAAGAATTAAAAGCATAGTTAGTATCGGGACGGGTAGCTTACTAAAGAGGGGTCCATAAAGTGGTAAGACGAATTACATGGGATTAAAGAGGGCTCAGGTCAAAAAGATATGGATTGTAACAGTACTGTCGATGCCAGACATCTTGGTAGCTATACAAATAAAATTATTAAAGTGCACAGTGCTAATCTTAAACAGATTCCAAAACCGAGATAATCATAAGAACTTTCTCTCTGGAGATAAAATGTTAAGGTGCATAGCATCTAACTAAAAGGCGTTCATGTAGAAAATCTGGTGGGTGCCTGTGTCTTAATTTCATAAGAGACAAGGTGCCTGTTCCTAAGAATCTTAAAGCGCTGAGTGCTGAATTGATTATTAACTTATAGGGTTGGTGTAAGCATTAGTTTGTTAATTTAGGCAACCCAAAAGTCTTAAGGCGGCAATAAGTGCACCGTGCTGGTCGGGTAGTAAAATTGTAGACGACATATGAACAGCTTTCTCTCATATTTTTCTGTGGAATGTCTCACAGAGGTCTGTAATCAAGCTTGAGAAGGGGGTACTGGGTGTGATGCTTGTACCCAAGGTGTTAAAGTGCACAGTGCTCAATTGGTAAGATGCCTGGAAGGGAATCCTGAAGTTAGTCTAAGGTCATGTAGTCAGTTTAGTATGAACTTCAAAATTATTAGTTTACATTGCCCTAGTAGCATAATGTTGTCACCTTACAGGTTGTTTAAATGGGTATTTTCATTATACTAGCCCTAAATGTAACATAAATATCATAGGACAATGTGACCATAGACTATAAGATTCACAAGAAATTATGCAATTCTGCGTCCATATTGAGTCCCCACGGTATCTCGGTTCCAATCGTTACAATCCATTTGGACTCAGCTTTTCTTAGTGAGAGCTCACAATCACCTCCTCTTATTTTCCAGGGTATTTTTTCAATCCCATAAAATGATAGCTTGTTTAAATCTCCTTCATGGTCCTTCCAAAGATGTTTCGCCATGGCATAAGTGAAGTCTTTGTTGTTTATTGCTCTTATGTGTTGCAATATGCGTAATTTCAATTTGTTTATAGTGCTGCTGATATATTTCTTTCCGCACTGGCATTCCTGGACGTAGACCACATGTGTTGTTTCACACGAGATTCTTTCTCTATTCCTTTGTTTCTCTCCAGTGAAGGTTTCTAAATCCTGGTGATTGTATCCATGCCTGCAGGCTTTGCACTTATGGCACTTGTAGAACCCACTTGTTCGTAGCCAATTGGTCACAGTATTACCCTGTTTGGGTTTGTCAAAATAACTGTGTGTTAGAATGTCACCCAAAGAGGGGGATTTCCTATATGTGATGCTGAGATAGTCTGGGGTGCAGGATCTTAGATCTTCATCATGTCGGAGTGTCTTCCAATGTTGTTGCAAGGTGTTCCTAACTGTGCCACTGGAGGTATTGAATTGTATTATAAACCGTAACTCATCTTCGCTTTCTTCTTTTTTGCCAGTAAGTTGTTTGGGATACAGTAGGTCCTCTCTCCTCTTATTTATGGCTCGTGATTTCACGTTATCCAGGACCACTGTTGGATATCCCCTTCTTAAAAATCTGGCATACATTGTGTCAAATTGGGACATGAATTCTTCCTCCTCAGAGCCATTTCTTCAAGCACGTAGAAATTCACCTTAGGGTACACTCCTCTTAAGTGATCTGGGATGGGCGCTGTTAGCTACCAGAATGCAGTTGCACGCTGTTGGTTTACGATATAAGGTGGTGCAGATCTTTTTATTTTTAATGTATACTCTTGTGTCTAGAAACTCAGTTTCCTCATGGCTTATATTGTAGGTGAATTTTAGATGAAACACATTCTCATTAAAAGATTTTAAAAAGAGTTCCAGTCCTTCCTCAGCCGCTTCCCAGATTAGAAATAAGTTGTCTATATAACGCACCCATAGCATCACTCTGTCAGTCATTGCTCTATTTTTGTCACACCAAACATATTCGGCTTCCCAGAAACCCATGGTCAAATTGGCGTACGTGGGTGCGAAAGATGTACACATCACAGTTCCTCTCCTTTGTCTATAGAATTTGTTGTTGAATATGAACACATTATTGTGAAGGCAGAAGTAAATCATTTCTAAAATCATTTGTGTCTGTTCCAGGAGACTCAGAGAGTGTGACCTTAAGAAGAATTCACTTGCTTTGATCCCATCTTCATGATTAATAGATGTGTATAGGGAGACCACATCCACAGTTGCCATGACATAGTCCTCTTTCCATGGTATTCCCCCGAAACGTTTGAGGAAATCCGTGGTGTCGGGAATATATGACAGAAGATTCTCTACAGATAGAAAGAGAAATATGTCAATGAATTTTGATGTGTTCTCCAACAGGGAGCCACATGAGCTGACAATCGGGCGTCCCTTCTCCAAACTTTTATGGACTTTGGGTAGAATGTACAATGTGGGGGTGGTAGGTCGCGTTGTTAGTAGATATTCAAACTCATCATCATCCAGTAGTTCTCGCATTTGCCAGTCCACAAGCATGTTGTGATAAGTTCTCATGATGCATGGTGTTGGGTCTTCCTTGAGTCTTTCATAATTGTCTGCATCATTCAGTTGTCTGTTTATTTCCAGTTAATATTTTTGACAGTCCATAATCACGATATTTCCCCCTTTGTCCGATGGCTTGATTACGATACTATTGTCCTTTTGTGGATCTCTAAGCGCCCAATTGTCATCCTGGGTCATGTTTTGTCTCATATGTCGTTTGTCTTTCTTCTCTTTAATTTAAATGGAATGTAGTTCTTCAGTCATCATTTCTTGGAAGATGTCCACTCTATTTCCAGGTGGCAGAACCTTGAGCGTGTCTTGCAGTTGCTATTGAGAGATAAGTTGATGTCAATGAACATGAATTCACAAAATTGTGCATCCGGGATTTCTTCTGGCGTGGCATTCGTGTGATGTTCCATGCCTTCCCTTTCTAAGTGGTAAAGGGTTCTCAATGGTGGTATGTCACTCATAGTTAGAGGTGTCAGATTATTCGATGTCCCTCGTTCTGTTGTCCTGGGTGGTAGGTTGTTGATGAAATGTTTTTTTAACTTCAGTTTGCGGCAGAATTTGAACAAGTCGACCCTTGTAGTTGCTAGGTCCATATCGGATGCGGGCAGAAGGTCAGTCCTTTGTTTAGTCAGTTTAAATGTTTAGAGTTCAAGGCTTTAGATGACAAGTTGATGACCAGATTGTCCTTTGTTACAGTGCTAAGGTCATCAGTTGATTTTGTAAACATTTTGGCTCCTTGCTTTTTTTTGCTTCTGCCTTCTGCCACCCTGTTTTGTTCTTTTTGTTGATGTTCTCCTTTCTGTTGTTGGCATTCTTTCTTGGGTTGTGTGTCTCTGCCTTTCCCTCGCGTGGTCATGCGGAGGAGACGCATCTCCCAGAAAAATCCATCCTTTGGTGACTGTTGTGTGGGCCTTCGTACCCCGAGCTGATCTTCAAACTCTCTGCGCTTGACATCCTGGTTTGTTCCTATACCTGAATGTGATCCATCCATTGTTTATTGTAATTGGCGTCATATTTTCGGGCGAAAGTGTAGACACGTCCTGTGGCGTAGTCGATTTTGTCACGCTGGAATTTCCTTATCTTCTTGTTCTGTACTTCTTTCTCGTGTTTGTCCAGCTTTTTTTCAAGCTCCTCGAATAGTTTAATGCCCTCAACGGATTCTTTGAATTTCTCCAAGGATTTTTCTAAGTCTTTTGACTTTTCCATTGCTTGTGTCAATCTTCTCTCAGCATGTATTATAAGTGTATTTATCATCTGCATAGAGCATTCAGTTGTTTCTGATTGCCATTGTGAGAGGAGATCTGATTCCAGGTCACTTAAAGTAGGGAGGACGAAGATCCTTAAACCCCTCTGAATGCGTTTACAGGCCAAATATTTTTTCAAGGTCTCTGTCTCTCTCTCTCTATATATATATATATATATATATATATATATCACAACAACTCCTTCGTCGTCAGGGGCCCCCGACCCTGCAGGGCGGCCTCAGCTGATGGGGACGAAGCTTCCCATTATTAAAAGCACACAAAAAAGATGCTGAAGCCAATTCACGGTTCACTGCGATGTTTATTCTTCGAGTGTAAAGTTGCAGAAGAAATAAAAGAGTCTTTCCTGACGCGTTTCAGCAGTTACGCCTTAATCATAGGATTGAAGTGTACATAGCGCTCAGAAACAGGTACTTTATATTTTTCTTGACCACGTGACCTCAAAAGAAAACCTACAAGTCCCAGCATACATCAGTGAAGTTCTCAAATACACTCTGCGCTCTGGTGAGTATTCATATTTTCCATAGTGGTGTTTTCTTTTCACCTAAAGTCACAGTCCATAAAACATTACGTGTGATGTATCTTGAAATTAAAGTGGCCACGTGCTAATTCCCAAAATGTATAACATGTTCTGAGCACATTTTCAGACTTCTGCCTCTTAAGATGCAATGTCTCCATAACATGCAGAGTCCGGAATTGCCGGAGAGAGGTATTAACCTCTCCCTTCTCCCTTTCTCACCTCCACTGCTTGTCATTACTGGAAATCCATTCTCGTGCACAGAGGCAAGCGGGTCATGCCCCCCAATTAGACACCACAACAACTCCTTATGGGGATATGCTGGATGAGCATTTTATGCCGTCTGCCCTGACATTGCAAGAAGTTGTTCTCTTATCCACATGGGGCAACTTTTTTAAACTCAAGGTCATACTCAGCCCTTCTCAAACTCCAAGTGGGTCTATTCCTGGTTTCTAAGTACATGCTGGTTTTTAGTATGACTAAAACATGGGGTCTGATATGATATATTCCTACTCAAAGGTCGTTCCATATACAGTCCTGATGAAGACCCACCATGATGTAGAGAAATCACATGCTTCCTAAGAGGGATGAAAAGTCTGCAGTTTTATACTCAGCCTGTACCATTCAATTCATGGATCTTAGGCAATTTATTAACTGACGTACTTGACCCACCAATAAGGGATTACAGATTTGAACAACTTGGACAGACATATGATGTCATTAATTATTTTTGTACAAATGTTTGAGCACTATCTCTCTTGATGTACTGCACAAGCACTTTCTTTCACCTATCACATATGGAGCACCTTAATTCATGGGAATTGATGTTGCTGTATTCAACAAATATATATAATTTGTAGAAATGTTGATGTCTGGACCTCCTTGTTTCTTTTCTATGTTAACTCTTCAAACGAGTAACTACAGAGATATCCGCCAGAACAAATTGTTTGTTTCTTTAGTATAGGAAACCCAGGTTCTGAGGAACATACCGGCACCCCATTGATGTTTAACATTGATTTTTTTATTGGCATACGATACAGAAATAAAATGAAGAAAAAAAATGTGCCATCAATTATACATGGCTGCCATATGCTTACAATAAAAAAATGTCAGTTTAAAGAAAATGGATCATTACATATGTTTTTAATTGAACTGCCTGTGTGCTTCCTAGCAGATTGTTTTTGATTACATGAAGCTGATCAGACAACTAGATGACAAAAGGCCAGACCTACCAAAAACAGTAGACCACCCCTGTGTAGCTCTAGGGTCCCTGCTTTCCATACAAATTAGGTGGTGCCTAATTTGTGCCGGAAGTGGGTACCAGCACTTTTGTGGCGTCTGGGCCTTATTTTTCATCTTCAGACTTTGTCCCAGGATAAGTGAAAGAAATGTAGAAAAGGGAAGAAGTAGGAAAAAAAGATGGGTAAGCAGCGGTAAAGGGAAGAAATTTCGGATGAAAAAGAACCTCAGACCTTTCTTATTCCCAAAAAAATGTGGTTAATGAATTTGCCATGCTCCTTCAACCAACCTCCATTGCTTTGACATAACTGTACTGATCTAGTGCTTACTGTTTCTATTGTTCTTATCCCCAATCACTTCTAAAGCTCTATGGGCCACATGTGTCATTATTTCAAATAGCGATTACCTAATTGCGATTCTCTGCGAATCGCAATTAAGTATTCACTATTTGAATGTATGAAACTCCATGAGTTTCATTTTGCATTTCCTAATGGTTCACAAATCGACCTACCTCATTAATATTAATGAGGAAGGTCGCAATTTGCGACCCATTAGGAATCGCAAATATCACAGGGATGGTGGCGTGCTAGTGTCAGCAGACCACCATGTCTGCGATAGTTTAGGTTTCGCCTGCACATCGTTTGCGCTGTGCTTGATAAACTGTTGTGTTTAATATAAACTTAAAAGGGACTTACATCCTGCCTCCTCCCTTTCCCCAGCTTCTCATTGATTCCTGTGCGTACCACTTACCTTTCCTCCATTTCTATTGGCTGTAGCATATTTTCCTGCATTTACCAATGCTTGTTCCTTGTCTGCTTCTCTTATTAGTCTCCCACCAATGAAATATTAACATCCGCTTTGGTGGAACTATGGGGCATATTATCAAGGGCTTTATCGCCGATTTAGCGGCACTTTTTGCCGCTAAATCGGCGATATTTTTAACGCCCTATTAGCAAGCTGTCGCTAACAGGCGTTAGCGACAGCTTTCAGGCGTTAGAGGCCGGGAATTACATCGCCTTGCATGTCAGCGATATTTATCGCTAATGACATGCAAGGTAGTCGTTCCCCACTAAAAGCGACTGTAAACAGTCGCTAACACCACTAACCCCTATTATCAAGGCAGGCGAAGCGATAAAATAAATCGCGCGAAGCGCGTTTATCGCTAGATTTTAACACTTGCTACTGACTATGACTTACCTGTTTAAGGTATAGGAGGTGGATTCTAATGCTGAATCCACCTTAGCGTTAATGCAAGAATATCGCTGGTTTTACAGCGATATTCTCGCATTTTGCCGCTATCGCTGGAAATATTATCGCTATGGAGATAAACCTTACTAATAGGGTGTTATCTCAGCGATATTTTCCAGCGATAGGCGGCGTTAACAGGATTCGCGCTAAGCGCGTTTAGCGATAAATATCGCTATTCCTTGCTAATATGCCCCTATATTTTCATAATGTTTTGCCTTTTACTCTTGCATCATATGTTTATAACTATTTATCATCCAAAGAGATGAAGTGATTTGCATAGAATCACAGGATGTTATGCGGCACCGCTGAGACTCGAACTCGGATCCCCAGCTCTCGAGTCAGCACCTCTGGTCGCTCCGCCACATCCTCTCAACTCCTGTGTTATCTGTCAGGGAGCTCTTCCCTTCTGCCGGATGACGATTGCCGAAAACAGCTCTTTATTCATCACATAGGTGAAACGGATGCATTACCAATGCTTGTTTTAAATAAAGCAATCTTTTTTGTAAATGTAGCCGTTGTAGTTAAAAAGGAAAAATGAAGAGTTTTATTTTTATTTTTTAAGAGCAGGCAGTGGTCCCTGGGACCACTGCCTGTTCTTAAAAAACATTTTTACGAACATTCACAAATGGGAAGGTTATGCGAATGGGTTACCACCTACTTGAAGTAGGTGGTAAAATGCGAATGTTTTGTGACCGCATTTCGGTCGCAAAACATTCCTACATACTGCTGCGTTTCGGGATTAGGAAGATATGCCCTAAACATGCCCCTTTCTTATACCAATCGGTAAGTATTCGCAATTCTAAATTGCGATTCAGTAGCATGTTACTGAATCGCAAATTTTGCAATTCATGCATACTAAAAAGCATTTTACCGGTCGCAAACGGTCCGATTCTGTAAATCGGGCCATATGCGACCTGTAAAACTCATGATACATGTGGTCCTAACTCCCTTGGCCTACGTTAGCGTTATTGAAAATGGCAACAAAATTTTTTTTATAAACCTACAAGAGTGAGACAAAAAGACTGGGGAGTTGGGTGGTGATAGAAAAAAAAAGCGTCTTATAAAATCAGTTCTATAGCGTTGGTATGCGCAATCCAGGCATTAGGCAGCGCCGGTTATGAGATTCTAAGAAAACTTTGAGCTCCTTCACTTATGTTTTTTAATAAATTAAGCACTGAAATAAAGGTAGATGCTCCGCAAGGTTAATGAAAAATGACGAAAATCGGTTACAAATCTGCGTGCAGTAACACATGGGGAAAAGATGACTTCATTGGCAGTTCGCACTTTCCCATAATAACCCTCTCAGATTTACGTCGCTATGGCAATCCAAGTACAACACATTGTAACCCATCTCATTCTCAATAAAAGGAGAGGGGCGCAGTACATGCTGGGGAGCACTTGGGAGCGAAACAGCGGTTGGCCCTTCCCGGCGCCTGAGTTTTATGAACTGCGAGCGCAGAAGCTGCCTTGTTTGCCAGCTTCAAAGTAACAATAATATTCGGAACACGTTTTCACTCAGAAAATGCAGCGATTTTCTAGCGGTCACCTGAGTAAAAACTGAGATTCGCTACAGGAGGGTAAAAAATGTCTGTTTAATTATAGTTCCTTTAATGCCTTTTCATAATCAGTCAATAAATACCTTTTATAATAAAATTTGGTGTAAGCTTTTAAGAGCCTGCCCTGGCCTCGAGTTAAGTACATGAATTAGCAGCCTCAGGCATTGCACAATAACTGCTCCCACATCAGTGCCAGCAGAAACAAAGGGAATGAGGTGGATTTTGTGCGCGCCTTGGTAATAAACGCGCGCAATAGCCCACAGTTTCTGGCGCGCGAGGGGCAGATCTTGTTTATCACTGGATGTGACACATCTGGCGCGCGGATCAGGAAACAACTGCTTCACCTCATCCCTGTCATCACCTTCCAGCAGATTTCTTTCACAATCCAAACCGGACGGGTTGCCTTGCATTTCTCTAAGTTGCGCATTAGCAAGGATGTGGGCGTGCGCCATTGGCTCTTTCCCATCCTCGGCAATTCCTACTCTAAGATGCATTTTTGTGGCTTTAATTCCAAAGACCATATGATATCACTGGTGTTTACTTCTATCTGTTGGCAACATCTTCATGACATGTGGTGCACAGTGGTGGACACATTCTGTCATTACCTCGGCTTGGAAATGCTTTCAAGCAGAGTGAAGTTCTAGACACAGATAAAAAATCCTGGCCTCTGCTGCCTCCTTTCACTTCTGGAAACGTGGATCCCATTTAGAGAACTGGTTATGTCATTGAGCGAGCCTTGCAGCTGAAGCCGTAGCTTCAGTGTTAGAAACTGCGAGGTATTGCGGAAATGTGTGCAGCTCTAAACCAGCAGAGGCTAGAGTTACACTGAAACCGCAAACAGGTTCAATTTAAAAATCATATTTAAAACTTTCCCACGGATTATGCTCTGAATGGTCTCAAGGGCAAGATAAAAGATCCCCTTCAGCACGTTCAAACGCCAGAAATGAAAAAAAATTCTAACAAAAGCAGGAGTATTGAAATGTTGGCAAATCATTAATCGGTTTTGTGAAGGTTGGCACAGAATACAAAAGTACTTAATTAGCAGTAAAGACCCCTTACAAGTGAAGGGCGTTCTGCCTAATCTCTGTATATGTCCATTTGGGTGCTATCGATGTGCGCATTTTTAGTAACTTGCTCAATAAAAATCTTCACAGAGAGAAAGTGTGCTACTGTATCATAAACCTCATCGATTAGTTAAATAGATCTGGAGCAATATTACAGAATGCAGCGCGCCCACTCTTTGTTTGTGCCAGGTACACCTTACAACTAGGCCTAGTGACCAAAAAACTCCACCGCGCAATGTGGAGTGCATTACGACACACAGTTCATGCTGATTTTTAGTGCTGGGTGTTTGTCCTGCACTGTAAAATCAAACCCCCACGCACAGCGCAAGAGGGTGCTGCTTCGTTCTGCCGCTCGAGAAGATGTTCTACTCGAGCGGCAGCTTCCTCAATGTGAACGGAAGTTTCTCAATGGATGCGGAAGCAACCATCCGTGACCACCCGCGTTGAGAAATCTCGCCAGGAAGTGGTCTGGAGTAAGATTTTCCTCACTCGCGCTCGACAACTTAATGTTGGCATGTGAGGGAAAAACTCTGCTCTGCGGAGTTTTTTGAAACTCTGCATGCTACGCAGTGCGCAGAGTGGGATAAACTCCGCAAGCAGAGCAGAATTTCATGCCCAGGCCTACTTTCAACAAGGAGAGTGCCCCATATTGTAATGAATGCACTGCCCCCAGGGCAGCTGCAAAGTCGTTCTGCCCTGGGTGCAGCAAATTCAAGTGAAATTCGGAGCAGCTTTGAAGCAGCTGCTCTGTGTTTCACTGTGCAGGCGGCAAACCACCTGCACTTTTAAGGAAGATTAAAGCTCCCCTTGCAGGTGGCTGCAGTGAGTGACTGCCCCCGTCTGTAATGGGATATCTGGGGTTTCCATAGGACCACCTTTCCCCCTTCCAGAGGGCTGTTATCAGGGATCGCAATGAAAGTTGGTGCACTGTCGGTGCGCCTCCTGAGAACTTCTTTGCCTTTGCACCCGTGTCTAGAACACGGTGCAGAGAAAAAGGGATTCCCTCATTTGCATAGGCCCATACCCCCCTGCAAATGAGGGAATACCCTCTGGTGATAGTGCTGGTGCTATATGTGAGCCAGCGTTATCTATATTACAGTAAGGGGTGAACAAGCGTCTGCAGCCCTTTCTGTAATACCAAAGTGCCCCAGCGGTGCACAAAGCAGGTACACATGCCCGTTGCGCCTACTGGGCACTTAATTGACTTCCAAAAATATGTTTTTGAGGTTACAATATTCTTCCATGACACACCAGGAATTTAAAATGAATATATGCTGGGGCTGATTCACAAAGCATTTATGAGAACGGGAAGTAATACTACAGGAGTACTCATTTATGAACTCTTAAATGCCTTTTTACTATCGGCCCTGAAACGGCAAACTCCATAGTAGGAAAAGTGCACCCACAAATGGCACTTTGTACACACTTTAATTGAAGATAGGGTGTAACATTTTTGTGAACAGGCCATCCTTATTTTAGGAACAAAAACGTAGAAGGTTTAGGGCTATTTAGACTTTCCAGGTGCATCACATGTGCACTGTTTAAAGTATTTCTCACATTTCATAGGGTGGTTTGCCACTTTGGTGTTCTTTAGTTAAGGGCATAAGTGGTAAAGAGCGACTCCCCATGGTGACTTTCGTCTTTGTTCCTGTTAGGGCCTGGAAGTGCTTTGACCAGAATGTCTGTTCCTCAAGTGACAAGCCACACCTCTTCCTGAACAAAACTTAAGAACCACCAATTTGAAGGCCTACAGGAGACAATCCATATCTGCTGCCCAGAAAGAGGCAATAATGCACAGCAATCCTTAAACAATATTCACACCTGCACTATATTTGTTTACATTTGTTGCTTTTTTCTGTTTCTTCCTCTTTCTATCTCCTCTATTTTGTCTTTTTTACCCTATTCCTTCCTTTTCTTCTCCTTTCTTTTTCTATCCCTTTTCCCTCAGTTTCACTCTCATTTCCTCTCTTGTTAATTTATTTTGATTTTCTTTTAATCTCTGAATTTTTCCCTTTCCTTTCCTTTCCTCTCCCTCTCCCTAGCCCCTGTCTGAACTGGACAGAATCCTTTCTCCACTGTAGTCCTGGAGCCGTATTAGATAGATATATAATATTCTTTATTTGGTTAAAAAATTAAACATAAAAGGTGCAAATCATACAAATTGTACACAATAGAGAAGATAGAGCACTCAGCCCCTCACGGTACTGGGGCAGTAATATACAAAGTGCCCCGGGAGCACAACTGAATTACAGAAGGAGCCACAGATGCTTGTGTGGCCCCTTCTGTCATACAGATAAAGCTGGTGCACATATAGCACCAGCGATATCATCAGAGGGCGTTCCCTCATTTACATGTGGGTGTGGCCCCATGCAAATGAGGGAATCTCTTTGCCTCTGCGCCAGCACCATATATAGACACAGGAGCAAAGGTAAAAAAGCTGCCATTGCTCCCCCTGATGGCTGCCCTCTGGGCAGGGTGAAGGCGGTCCTATGGGCCCCCTCGACAACCCCTTGCAGGCGGGTGCAGTCAATCACTGCACCTGCCTTCAAGGGGATCTCTCACTCCTCTCAAAAGCGCAGGTGGGTTGCCACCTGCACAGTAAAACACAGAGCAGCTGCTCTGTATTTCACTTAAATTCACTGCCCCCAGGGCAGCACAAGTTTGTGGCTGCCCTGGGGGCAGCACATTCAGTCTAATACGGTGCACTCTCCTTGTTTGCCCAGGGTGCACCTTTTGAAAGGTGCACCCAGCACAAACAAGAAAAATGTGCCGCATTGTGTAATACGGCCCCTGGCCTGCCCTATGCCTTCTGGTCTCTGCTAACCCCTTCTATTTTTCTTCTTTCGCCTATTTAGGGGCCGATTCCGATCTCGGCCGGTAGGGCTCCGAATCGGATTCGGATTTACCGGATCCGATTCGGAGCCCTGTTTCCCGACCGATCGTACGCGGGGTCCGGCCGAGCGAGTACGATGCAGGCACCCGCGAAAACTCCGACCGACTCGAACGCGGCTTCAACACGCTCCGACCGACTCGCACGGACACGACTCGCACCGCGCTATGGAGACGTTTCCCGGCCGGGTAAGTACGATGCGGCGCCGCGAGCAGTCCGATCGACTCGCGCCGTCCGGCTCAAAAGCTGTCGGAGCCGGACTTTGGGGTCCGCGTCGGACCCCCTGTACGCGTAGGCGCGGCGAGTCGCACACAGGGGGACCCATGGGTCCCCCTACCTGTGCGTGTACGGCGCGAATCGCTTCGACGCGTACCCGCTGTAGGGGGCGCCCTTGTCCGCCTCGCACCCATTGAGTCAATGGGAGCCCGCGTACGCGTTGTACGACAGGCTCCCATTGACTTCAATGGGAGTCCGACCGACTCGAGTCCGATGGCATGCGTGCGCATCATACTCGATCGGTCGGACTGCCAGAGTCCGATTCGGTCGGAAATCTCTCCGGGTCCGGCTCGGTCGGAGAGATTTCCGGCCCGAATCGGAATTGGCCCCTCTATGTCTTCTAGGGAGTGTTCAGCCAGGGCAACTGAGTGGAAGTGAATGGCTAACGGCATCTTCCTATTGCACCTTATCCCTTTGAGCCTGTTCTTGGTGGAGAGGGGTGAGGCTCGGACCTTAATCCTTGCCCTTTCCTTTCTGCTGCCCTTCTCTGTACACCACTTTGCTCAATTCTGGTTGAACACCACACATTATTACGTTTGTGGTTTAACTGTAGCCCATGTGTTACTCCTATGGTGCTCCTGGGCTGCCTCAATATAATAGTCCTTCTTGTTTTAACTGTGCATCTAACAGGTTGTTCCTCTTTTGTGCCTGAGTAAACTCCATAAAATACTCCCTCATCGCGTAACAAAGACTTAAATGCGTTGTTTTTCTGTTTCTTGTCTGTCTCTCTCCCCTGAGTGGCATTGGTATAACACTTCATTGTGGCTTAGCAGTTCGTCCAATGGGTCTCTTTCCTGTTTCTCTCTTCTTGCTCCTAGGTGCACTGTGTATAATATACCTTGGTGGTTTAACAGTGCCACCAATGGGTTCTTCCTCTGTTTTTTCTCTGTTGCTCATGGGTAGACTTCATATAATACTCCCTTGTGCTTTAACAATGCTTCCGATGAGCTGTTTCTCTGCCCCCCCTCAGTCTTTCCTGAGCAGCCTCTGTATATGATACTTTGTGATTGAACAGTGTCTCAAATGACTTGCTCCTGGATTGCACTTCCATTGTTCATTGGTGGCCTCTAATAGCACTCTTTTTTGGTTTAACAGTGCTTCCAATGGGCTGCTTTTTTGTAGCTCATCTCTTGCCCGTGGCTGTACTCTGCATAATACTCATTGGTATTTGTTAGAAATGGGGGTCTCTTTTAATGGATCAAAATCTTCTTATTTCCCTTTACAGAGGGGTACCAGTCAGGGATGTCCTCTCTCTCCGTTACTTTTTATCCTTTCTCGTGAACCCTTTCTTCACTCCTTGTGATACTCCCTCACATTCCGTGGCTTCACGCACAAATCTGTTGAATCATAAATTTCGATATTGGTATGTGTAGTAAAATATCGAAGTACAATATATCGAATGTCATAATATCGTTGTGTTAAAATATCGATAAAGTGTAGTATTGTGTTATTTTTTGTATATTTTGTAATATTTTGTATATAAGTGTTTTAATATGTTATTTGGAATGTATTAAAATTATGTTTTTTATATTTTAAATAATTTAATTTTTTTAAAAACTTTTATATATAATTTTAGGAGCGGGATGTTGGGTTTATAGGGGATAAGGGTGGGAAGTGTTTTAAAAATATATATTTTAAATTAAATATTATTAAATTTTTCAAAACAATTTGAATTTATTTGTAAAAAATGAAAAATAATATTTAAATTTAAATTTGAAAATTTATTTTAAGAGTGGGATGTTGCGTTTATAGGGGATAATGTTTGGGAGTGTTTAAAAATATTTATTAAAAAAATATTAATTTTTTTTTTTAATTTATTTTTAAAAAAAAGAAAATTTATATTTAAATTTAAATTTGATAATTAATTTTAGGAGCGGGATGTTGTGTTTATAGGGGATAAGGGTGGGGAATCTTTTATAAATATATATTTTATATTAAATATTATTAAAAAAAATTAAATAATTGAGAATTTATTTATTAAAAGAAATATTTAATTTTAGGAGTGTGTTGTTGGGTTTATATGGGATAAGGGTGGGGAGTGTTTTAAAAATATATCTTTTAAATAAAATATTATCACAATTTTTAATAAATTTAGAATAAATTCTTAAAATAAAATATAATATTGAAATCTAAATTTGATAAATATTTTTAGGAGTGGGCTGTTGGGTTTTTAGGGGCTAAGGGTGGAGAGTGTTTTAAAAATATCTATTTTTAATTAAATATTATTAAAAAATTTAGATTTTATTGAAAAATAAATAAGTTTATAGAATTATAAGTTTGAAATTTATTTTTAGGAGTGTGTTTTTGCGTTTATAGGAGATAATGTTGGGGAGTTATTATAAAAAAATAATGTTTGGGGGATGTAATTGATAATGTTTAGTGATCAGTACATAGTTTATTTAAATTTATATTGCAGTGGGAATAGTTAATTATTTATGTTTACTGTCCAGCACCTACCCCAATTTATTATAGACTGGTGTGGGAATAGTATATTGTTTATGTTACTGTCCAGCATCTACCTCAATTTTATATAGAATGGAGTGGGAATAGTAAATTATTTAGGTTTAGTGTCCAGCACCTACTATAATTTATTATAGACTGTAGTGGGAATAGTAATTTGTTCATGTTACTGTCCAGCACCTACTCCAATTTAGGGGTCGATTCCGATTCGGGCCGGAAATCTCTCCGACCGAGCCGGACCCGGAGAAATTTCCGACCGAATCGGACCCGTGCAGTCCGACCGAACGAGTCCGATGCATTCGTATGCCACCGGACACGAGTCGGTCGGACTCCCAGTGAACTCAATGGGAGCCGGTCGTACAACGCGTGCGCGGGCTCCCATTGCCTCAATGGGTGCGAGGCGGACAGGGCGCCCCTACAGCGAGTACGCCGCGAGCGCCGCGGCGTACACGCACAGGTAGGGGGACCCATGGGTCCCCCCTGTGTGCGCCTCGCGCGAGTACGCGGTACAGGGGTCCGACACGGACCCCCAAAGTACGGCTCCGACAGCGAGTTCGAGTCGGACGGCGCGAGTCGGTCGGAGCGGTCGAGGTGCGCATCGTACTTACCCGGCCGGAAAGCGTCTCCATTGCGCGGTGCGAATCGGGTCCGAGCGAGTCGGTCGGAGCGGTACGATCCGGGTGCGAGTCGGTCGGAGCGGTCGGGTCGCCCGGACGAGTCGGTCGGCGAGTCGCATCGTACTCGCTCGGCCGGACCCGCGTACGATTCGGTCGGGAAAAAGGGCTCCGAATCGGATCCGGTAAAGCCGAATCCTATTCGGAGCCCTACCGGCCGAGATCGGAATCGACCCCTTAATATAGACTGCAGTGGGAATAGTAAATTATTTATGTTTACTGTCCAGCACCTACCACAATTTAATATATACTGGAGTGGGAATAGTAAATACATTTTGTTTAGTGTCCAGCACCTACCTCAATTTAATATAGACTGCAGTGGGAATAGTAAATTATTTATGTTTAGTGGCCAGCACCTACCCTAATTTATTATACACTGGAGAGGGAATAGTAATTTGTTGATGTTACTGTCCAGCATCTACTTCAATTTAATATAGACTGGAGTGGGAATAGTAAATTATTTATGTTTAGTGTTCAGCACCTACCCCAATTTAATATAGACTGCAGTGGGAATAGTAAATTATTTATGTTTACTGTCCAGCAACTACCCCAATTTAATATAGACTGGAGTGGGAATAGTAAATATTTTATGTTTACTGTCCAGCATCTACCCCAATTTAGTATACACTGGAGTGTGAATAGTAAATTATTTATGTTAGTGTCCAGCATCTACTCCAATTTAATATAGACTGTAGTGGGAGTAGTAAATTATTTATGTTTAGTGTCCAGCACCTACCCCAATTTAATATAGACTGGAGTGGGAATAGTAAATTATTTATGTTTACTGTCCAGCACCTACCCCAATTTAATATATACTGGAGTGGGAATAGTACATTTTTTAAGTTTACTGTCCAGCACCTACTCCAATTAAGGGGTCGATTCCGATCTCGGTCGGAGACGCACCCAACGCCATTCGGTCGGGAAAAAGGCATGCGAATGCCTGTTTCCCGACCGA
>CAWUFW010026126.1:0-36662 GCA_963921515.1 Calotriton arnoldi | reverse complement strand
TGGTATCCAGAGATATTTGTTCATCACGCTCTAGGTGGGTGGAGGCTGCGTAAAGATTAGTAAAGTGCCTGGTCCAAGTGACTGTGTCAACATAGTGCTACATATGAGAGACTAGATCCTTATTTTCATGAGCTACTATTATCCACAATAAAACGGAATCCTTCGATTTAGCTGCTTGTAGTAGGTCGCACCATTTTGTATCCTCCCAGGGTTTTTGTGCATTCAGTATTTCTTTTTTGTAATTGGCCCTTACTTCTCTCACCAAAAGTGCATTCCCACTCTTAAGACTATAAAGGAGAAATGTTTTGGCTACTTTGCATTTGTCTGAATACCATGGGTTAGAAGGGTCTATTCTCCTCGCTTCTTGGTCTTAGCTCTGAAATAAGATTTTAATGGGTGGTAATAACCAAGGCTGGTGTAGGGCTGCTTTTGTAGAGTTCCTCCAGTACCTCAGAAAAGATATTGTAGATGTTAGTCATAGTATCTGTGTTGTTCATGGCATGAGGCCATTTTAGTGATCTTCGGCTATTCTCTATCATTGGTTGATTAATCACGGAATCCGAGCCAACCATTTATTCTCCTCTCTTAATTCCTGTCCATTCCAGGCACAAGGAATAGTGATCGCTATCTTTTCTTTCCCTGTCTATTTTAAAACTGTTGATTGTTTTCCATGTCGTTATACTGTGCAAAATATAGCACATTCTTGAGCGGACTGTCTCCTTTCTAAATGTATATAGAGGAGTTATACTTGTATTTCCATCCTTAACCCTACCGTAGCAAGCCCTTAGCCCATGCTCTATTGTAAAATATGCTAATTGCATGGTTGCAGTTGTGCATGGTACATAATTACCTGCTTCCAATTGAGTAATTCCTCTTGTCAGATCCTCTTCCTCAGTAATTTCATCCAGCCCTATTAGGGGTTCATAGGTACAGTTGAGGTCTCCTCCTTCGACAATTGTAACACCCGGATCGATAGTTTTTAAAATGTTGTCCAGGGACCTAACAATCTCTGATTCAGTATTTGCTTTCTTCAGCCTAATTTAAATATTAAAAAGATGTAATGGTTTTCGATCATTTATAAGGAAAGGAGAGGAGTTGGCCTATTGGCTAGGGTGGTCGTCCTCGAATCTGGGGAACTGGGTTCGAGTCTCGGCATTGACGCTGAACATCCTGTGATTCTGGGCAAATCACTTAATCTCCCTGTGCCTAACAAAAATGAATGTGTCCTCATGTAACGCAACTGGTGCTATGTAAAGTGCTCTGATACCCGATACCTTCGGGTCAAGTTTGCGCTTTATAAAACTCCATAAAAATGTTTTAATTCTGAGTATGTCATGAGAGTCGATATTATAAACATGTATGTTTGTATCTAAGGTGATGTTTGCCCATATAACCAGTCCTCCCGATGATCTCCCATGCTGTGAGGGAATTGCGTTTGTACGGTGGTTCTAATACCCATGTCTCCTGGAAGAGACAAAAATCGGACTGCTCTATATATATGCAGTTTTTACAAAAAGAAACATCAGGAACGTGTGTTAAATGGTAGAGGAGGTCTTGAAAATGAGTTTGGGAGGGAAAAGGGTGTGGCCGGACACTACATCATACCTTTGCATCATGGAACATGCAGTCCACAATTTGGACTCCCCTCAGTGTCCACTGAGAGGCAGAGTGGAAAAGGGTAGAGCTGGTAGGCAGTCAGGCAGTTAGCTTCGGGACAGTGCAGGCCACACTGGACTAATTCCAGGCTGACTCCGAACCCGCCGGCAGTGCACCTAAGCTCCTAGGGCCTTGCCATAGTGCTGCGTTCCGATCCGCCCCTCATGTCGCAATATACCAAGATCAGCCCGACCGAATTTAGATGGCCGGTTAAAATTGAATTAAATTGGAGTTTCGCGTGGTTCGAGGGTTGGCGGGCGGGGTTGATGGGAAGGTCAGCCTAGACCAAGGGAGTGCAAGGGCAGCGAGTGAATGAGGCAACGAACCAGCAAGTGGGGGAAGTTGGTGTGACTTACTTTTCACTGCCTTTGCTGCTGCTGATTACTCAATTAACCCGTTCCAAAACAAATACAGTCACCACCATGGCATCCCTCTGCATCCTCGGGACCAGACCAGGACCGGCTTCCAATGTACTCCGGCGGTTAAACCTGCTGTGCTGCTACGCTCCATGCACCGCTGCAGCGCTCTCCCTGCCATGCCCCTCTGGGAGCATCTCACGTCTCACAACACTGCCGCACAGTGTCAGATCAATTGCATTTCTCTATTTCAGTAATGTAAGTGGGGCATCCAGTTCCTCTGCCTATGCACTGGTTATTTTGTACAGGTTCTCCCAGTGTAACCGTTTAGGGTCTGAGATCACATGTGTACAGGTGTGTGTAGTAACACACTAGTGTGTCATTTATCTTTTATTGCAAGAACACCATCGGCCCAAAACTATTTAATTGGAGAGGGGATCATTTCTGCCTGTATCAACATGGGAAAAGTTGACAAGCCTTATCACCCTGATTAGCTTGTCTAACTATGAACTTGTAGAAGTATCTCCACATACTTTGCTTATGTTTATAGCAGTCTATTCCACTCTCCCCATGTTACATTTTATTTTTTTCTAATGTGGCAGTTGTCTTCTCCGATTAAGTAAATTCCTAATTTAGAACTTTACTTTTGCTATTAATGGACTCAAAGTGTCTCCTATTCAAGTATTGCTTTCCCTGTGGACTCTGCATTTTAAAGAAAACAATTTTCAATCCTCCCCATTAGTGTACCCCGAAATGCCCTACTGCTGAGTCAGTCTGGGGCATATGTACAAGGGGATTGCGCCACCGGAACGTCACTTTTTTCGACGTTGCGGTGGCGCAATACCCTGCACCATATTTACAAAGCTGTGTTAAGCCACTTTGCATGGCTTAAATGCCGCTTTGTAAATATAGTACCCTTTCACGCAGGTATCTGCGTGAAAGGAGCATGCAATGGTGTGGTTGTGGGCGTTCCACTGCAACACCCATTACTTTTTGATGCTGTCCCAGATTTACAGGGATGTGTAAATCTGAGGCACTGCCAAATACTACTGCCATGTAAAAGCAGGTGTTAGATCGGCACAAAGAGGAGAAATACTTTTATTTCTTCTTGTTTTTTCTTTTTCTTTGGGTGCTGCATTCTGAAGCACACATAGAAAGAGCAAAACGCCATTAATTATTGTTTTTGTGCAGGATATCCCTTAATGCACAAAAACAATCATTAAATAATGCTGATTAGCTGCTTCTATGTGTGGTGCATTCTGCACATAGAAGTAGCACATCACTATTATGGATTGTTTAAATGCAGCACACATAGACGTAGCAAATCGCCGTTATTGATTGTTTATGTGCAGGAAAAGACACCTTCCTGCACATAAACAATAATCCCTGCAATGCAGGTACCTTTATACTATGGCACTAGGGTGTCTGTGTTGGTGCTAGGCAGCTATTTTGAGTGCCAGCACATGGGAAAACACAGGGGTGCGTAGTATTCTTGTAAAAGCGATGCATCCCTGTATTTTTTAAATGACGCAGCGTGGTGCTGCAAAATTTGCCACCATGCCATTTCCTTGTACATATTCCGCTCTGTCTGTGGGCACCATATTTTGGAATGCATGTCCTGTGCTTAAACCACCTAATATGCATTTATAATGTGGCCATGTGACCTCAAAGGTACACAAGAATAAATTTACCCTGGAGAGTAGTGGGCAAGAGAATGAATAACTCCTGTCCAATGAGCAGAATACTCTCCAGACATCCATAAGATTTTGATTATACGCCGGGCCTCACTCTAAGCATTTTTGGAAGTGGAGTTTCATAGCATTTGGGGCATAGACATACCATGAAGATGTCCCTTAGGCAGTGCAAATTTACCATCTTGGTCTATATATTATCTGTTTATCAATTATAGGATCCCTGGTTTTATCCTTTTATTTTTCACCGAAACCTGGACCAACACCACCTCGGGACCGGACATCGCCATCGCCATCCCCCAAGGATACAAGATCTCCCGGAAGGACTGCCCCACCCGCCCGGAAGGAGGAATCCCCATCGTCCATAAATCCACCCTCCGCCTGAGCACACTCCCCGACGAGCCCACAGACCTGATGGAACACCTAAACTTCAAGATACAGGCCAGCCCTACCACCACCCTCCGAGGAACTCTCATCTACCGACTCCCCGGACCCTGCGGACCTTTCACCAACTCCATCACGGACATCATCTCTCCGCAAGCCATTGCATCCACCAACTACACCCTGCTGGGAGACCTCAGCTTCCACCTAGACAACCAACTAGACCCCAACACCGCATCCCTCCTGGACAACCTCCACAACATCGGACTCCGCCAGATCGTGACCGAACCCATGCACTCAGCAGGACACACCCTCGACCCCCTCTTCACATCAGGAAACTCCATCACTTTCAGCCACACCACCGAACTCCCGTGGACAGACCATCGATGCATCCACTTCACCTTCAGAACACCCACCACCCACAGACCCCAGCACCTGCTCCCACGAAGAAACTGACACCAAAATCACCGATGACCAGCTCACCTCCTCACTCGGCAACTCGACCCCAACCACCGCGGAAGACGACGACCCCAACACCGCAGCCCGAACTCCGCACAGATGGATCTCTGACAGCGCCAAAACCATAGCCCCCCCTCAAGAAGAACAACAACACACACGCCAAGAAAGCCAGATGGTTTACCACTGAACTCTGAGAGTCCAGACGCACATGCCGCCGCCTCAAAAAGGCCTGGAGGAACTCCAAATCCACAGAAGCCCACAACAACTTCAGAACCGCCACCAACTCCCACCACCAACTCATCAGAAATACGAGAAAAACAGCGATCGAAGACAGAATCTCCACACACGCACACAACAGCAAAGAACTCTTCAGCATCATCAAGGAGTTCGCCCAACCCACCAGCGAGTCTACTGACATTCCTCCCTCACAAGACCTCTGCAACAAACTCAGCGCCTTCTTCCACCACAAAATCAAGAACATCTACGACAACTTCGACGAAGACAACCAACACACTGAACCCTCACCAGCCACCCCGACACCCTGAAACCAACGTTTGGCAGCTGGACAGCCCTCGCCACCGAAGACACACTGAAGACGATGAAGTCAATCCACTCTGGGGCCCCCACGGACCCCTGTCCTCACCACATCTTCAACAGAGCCACCGACACCATCGCACCCATGCTTCACCACACCATCAACCGCTCCCTGGCGACCATGTCCTTCCCCGACGAATGGAAACACGCCGAGGTCAACCCCCTCCTGAAGAAGCCCTCGGCGGACCCCACCGACCTCAAAAACTACAGACCCATCTCCCTGCTCCCGTTCCCAGCGAAAGTCATTGAGAAAGCCATCAACAGCCAACTCACCACCTTCATCGAAGAGCACAACATCCTCGACTCCTCCCAACCCGGCTGCAGAAAAAACCACAGCACAGAAACTGCCCTCCTCGCCGCAACATACGACATCCGCTCCCTACTGGACAAAGGAGAAACAGTAGCCCTCATCCTCCTCGACCTCTCAGCGGCCTTCGACACAGTCTCCCACCGCACCCTAACACGCAGACTCCACGACGCAGGGATCCAGGACAAGGCCCTCAACTGGATCCACTCTTTCCTCTCTGGCAGAACGCAGCGGGTCAGACTCCCTCCCTTCCTCTCGGACCCTACACCAACCACCTGCGTAGTCCCCCAGGGGTCCTCTCTCAGCCCCACGGTCTTCAACGTCTACATGGCTCCGCTCGCCCCCATCGTCAAAACCCACGGACTCAACATTGTTTCATACGCAGATGACACCCAACTCATTCTCTCCCTATCCAACGAACCCAACGCAGCCAAACACAACTTCCAAGAAGGCATGGAAGCTGCCGCCAAATGGATGAAAAGCAGCTGCCTACAACTCAACACCGACAAAACAGAAGTACTCTTCATGGGCCCACACCCCGACGCCTGGAGCGACACTTGGTGGCCCCCCGTCCTCGGAATCCCACCCACCCCCACAGACCACACACGCAACCTTGGAATCATCCTGGACTCCGAGCTCAACATGGACCGGCAGATCAACTCCGTTGCATCCTCCTGCTTCCACACCCTCCGCCTCCTACGCAAGACCTTCAAATGGATCCCCCTCGAGCACAGAAAGACCGTCACTCATGCCCTCGTCACCAGCAGACTTGACTACGGCAACGCACTCTACGCCGGAATAAACAAAAACCTCACCCGCAAGCTACAAAACATCCAGAACACCGCCGCGAGACTGGTCCTCAACCTGCCAGGACACTGCCACATCTCCCAGCACCTGCGCACACTCCACTGGCTCCCCATCGAGACTAGAATCACCTTTAAGATCCTCACCCACGCAGACAAAGCCCTCCACAACACCGGACCAGCATACCTGAACAGCCGACTCAAATGCCACGCACCCCAAAGGACCCTATGATCAGCCCAGCTCTCCTACGCCGTAGTCCCCCGCACCAGAAAGACCAGATCAGGAGTCCGCTCCTTCTCCTTCCTCGCATCCAGAGCCTGGAACGCCCTACCACGCCACCTCAGACAGACAACATCACTCTCCATCTTCACGAGAAACCTCAAAACTTGGCTCTTTGACAGACCCCCTCCTTGATGGACCGGAACCTGCACCTCCCCTCCTCCCCAGCGCCTTGATTGATTGATTGATATCCTTATCGTTATCCCTCTTGCGATGATGAGTAAGTGGTACATATGAATTGTTCCGTTCAATGCTTTCGTAGTTAGAAAGATGCATGCCCTGGAGCAGAACCATTTCTATCTTATGTCTGCATACATATGAATATATCTTACAGCACATAGTTGGATTGCCCAGTCCTTGAACATTGCATGTGAGGAAAGTATATTACGTTAGTCGAGTCATTTATCATTTAAGGATAGATGTATTAAAAAATGTTATTGTCTGAAATGCTCTGAATATGGTTTCCTATATATTAATGTAATTTTAAGAGCTGTTAATCTTTTGCATACTCATAAAATTGAATTGCAACTGGATACTAATTCAATATTTAGGAAAGATGCGTTTTTGGCGCCAAATTGTTAACCTAATGTATCTATGTTTGGCGAGCAGAAATTACACTCAAAATCCATTGAAAAGTTACCGACCCTAAAGTTGAGGTGGTAACTCATTCGCAAAAGGGACGGGGTCCACTTTAGACCACTTTTCCTTTGTGAATTGTGGGCAAAGTTTCTGGGAGAGTAGGCAGTGGTAACTCTCAGTGAAACTTTAAAAAAGAAAACTTAGATAAAAAATGCTGTTCCGTTTACTTTAAGGAATTTGGGATGTTTAAAAAAAGTTTCTTCATTTAAATGCAATCACAGACATGATGGCCTACTGACCCTTGTAGGCCACAACCCCTGTGATTGTATCCAATTGGAGTGAGTCGTAATTTGCAAACTACCTAATGAATAGTAATTAGGTAGGTCGGATTGTGATCCACTTTGAATGAAATTTTACGCACTAACCTATTAGTACAAAGGTTGGCTTGCCAAATTCTGGTTTCAAAAATACTGGTCGCAAATTGTGACCAAATTGTTTGACCAGTATAATGATACTGCTCAGCTTTAGAATTTTGTGTGTGTTGCCACCCAACAGCTATCCCTCACAGAGCAGCATCACTGACACAATATCGCTGCAAACAATATCGTTGGCAAAATGAGTGTGTCAAAAATATCGTTTACCAAAATCTCCTGTCCCTATACTTATAATGGTAAGTACAAAAATATCAGAAAAAAATATTGTTCTCACTAATATCGTCCCAAAAAATACAAAATATCGATTTTTTTCATATAGAGTTAAAGTAGTAAATGTTAAATATGTTCATATATATATTTAATATAATGTAAATTCCATTAATATTTAAAGCTATACATGAATATATACTCATACAAACCCACAAACACATATATACATGTATATATATGTGTCTGTGTTCATGTATATATATATATTTACATATATATATATATATATACATATTTATATATAGTGTAACATAATACAATTATTTATTTTACATATTTGTTATATTTAAAATGTATAACTATGAAAATTATATATATATATATATATATATCACAGCTCACGAGCCCGGTAGGAAAAGGAGACTGTCAGGACGGGCGGTCCAAGTGCGGGTTACCGGCGGCCCGATAAATACACTAATAAATTCTTCTGCTGTCACAGAAAATAACTTGGACACTCCTGGAAGTTGCAAATAAGATTTCATGGATGGCTCAAAACAACGCGTTTCAGCTTTTGCCTTGATCCCGTTTCAAAAGGGCATTGTCACAGCAACCATTATAAATAAGATGTGAACATAAAAGAGGGACACATGTGAACACAAACCAATACAAAAACGGCGGCCATCTTGGCACGTTGTTATATATTACAAAACCTATTGCTCTTAATGCAGTAAGGATGACAGAAACCAAAAAGGTACAATTTAGCTCCGTGGCCTAATGGATTATAGGAGTACCTGCAGACATGGCCAGTGAAACATAGCTGTACAGTAACCAAGAATGGCAATATCAAAAACAGAATAAGATATAAGATGAAATAAAACATAATTCAATGTTGCCCAAACCCACGCAAAATTCCATGAGTAGCGCCTATTGTTCCCTTAATACACATGTCAGTGAAAGCCACTCAGTTCATGTTTTATCATACGGTTACTAAAGCATGTTAAACACATACAAATAATATTAATAATGCCCAATTGGGCAAATATACGTGCCAGTCCATGACTTCTACAAAAGAATATTATGTTGCATATTCAAAAGAAGTTTGCCATACCACCTTCGTGCCCCAGTGGGCTAACAGTTCTAACATAAGGAACTGCAACAGCATTATTCAATCGACTGTCTGGTTTCAGTGCACACTGCCCCAAACCTACAGATAAAAAGATGTGAAAAAAGTGTAAATAGAATAAAAAAGAGCAAGGAAACTAATTAATCACAACCAAATAACAGATTATGTCTGTAAATGAATAGCCAATTCTTCACTGGAGTTTAAACCTTTCGGTATCATGGTCTCCAATACAATGATATACCTAGACTCCAGTTGTCGCAGTGAGAGTTCTCGGTTACCCCCTCTAACGTTGTTATACACAGTGTCTAGTACCACCATTCTAAGTAACCTCTCATTCTGAAAATGGTGGTCAAAAAAATGGCGTGCAACCGGATACTGTCTGTTGTTATGACAAATTGCACGCAAATGCTCAAGAACTCTTTTTTTGGCACAATGAATCGTGCTACCTATGTAGGCCTTTTCGCACGGACAAATCAGGGCATATACACAGTACATTTTATTGCAGGTGACAACTTTCTTGATTTGTACCTCTCGGTTATAGCTGACTATTGAAAAACTAGAACAGTCCACGCTGTTACTTCAAGCTTTGCAGTTTTTACAACGGCGAAAGCCAGGATTCCTGACTTCACCCGCCCTAGGTACACTAGTTACCTCATTGCCGCTAAGGTTATCCCTGAGAGTACGACTTTTCCTAAACGTCACCTGTGGATAATCAGCAAGGGATATTTTGAGATGGTCATCAGTAAGAAGTACGTGTCAGTGTTTCTTCAGAATCTGGCGTACATCTTGGGCTTGCCCCGAGTAAGTCGTGATGAACCGCAGAGTCTCCAGTTCATCTGGCTTACTCGAGGGGTGTAGTAACAGATTGCGAGTAACAGCATCTACTCTTTTGCTAGCCACTGCTATCGTTTTGTCATTGTACCCTCTCTCTCTGAAGCGTTGGCACATAGTTGTTTTCTCAATTTGGTAACTCGCCTCGGTGCTACAATTGCGTTTAGCACGCAGCAGCTCCCCATACAGAATGCTATAAACCAAACTGCGGGGATGTGAACTGAAAGTGTTCAAGATGCTATTGCCCGCAGTCTGTTTACGAAAAAGTTTGGATTGTACCGTGTGGCCCTTAATTTCCACAAGTACATCTAAAAACTCGATCGTGGTCTTGGTCATGTGTTCTGTAAAAATGAGATTGTACACATTGTCATTCAGTTTATTCACAAACGCAACAGCAGATTCCATCTCTCCGTTCCAAATAAAGAAGATGTCATCGATATACCGCAGCCACAGGACACAGGACTCAAATTCAACCTTTAAGCTGGCTGAATTTGAGTACTTGTGGAAATTAAGGGCCACACGGTACAATCCAAACTTTTTCGTAAACAGACTGCGGGCAATAGCACCATTGGTGCCTGCAACACTGTATTCCAACAGCTGAGAGGTGTGGCTATGTGGGCATGCTTTTCCCCCAGCTACGCATGCTTGCATGTAGGCTCGTGGAAGGAGCATGTCCTCATGGACAGACACAAAAATGACTGGTCAATGCATATAGTCAAGTGGTGGAGATACATCGAATATGTTTTTGTTATATGGAAAGGGAGTGTGACACAGGCAATACAATTTGTAGATAACATCAATGTTAACAACTTGAATCTCCAATTTACAGCGAACATAGATGCGATAACCACTAATTTTCTAGCTGTTAAGATATATGTAGAACATGGTAGAATTGAGACTTGCCTCTTTAGGAAACCAACTGCAGGGAACTCGGTGCTACATGCACACAGTTTTCACCCACAGCACACCATTGCAAGTATTCCTTATGGGGAATTTCTCCGCATACGTAGAGCATGTAGTACAGAAAAAGACATAGCTCAATATCAGGCCGAAGCAAAACAGAGATTCATTGAAAGAGGCTACAATTCTAAACAACTGGATAGTGCTCTTAAAAAAGCCAACAGTAAAGACAGGACCAGGCTGTTAAATCCAATTAAGGAGATTGATACAGTGCAAACTCTCCCTAGCATGACTACATGTCTAGGCTTCTGGCTGGACCAGGATGTTAGCTTCATGGTCCAAGCACGGAAGGTTGCGGCTTCCTGTTTTGGCATCCTAAGGATGCTCCATAAAGTGCTCCCTCTTCTCCCTTTTCGGGCAAGAAGGCTTAGGGTACAGGCTCTTATTCTTTCCCGCCTGGACTACGGGAATGCCCTTTACCTTGGAGCTCCGGTTGCGACCCTCACAAAACTCCAAACAGTGCAAAATTGCGCTGCAAGGATGCTGACGGGGACTCCGAGCCGGCAATCCGCAAAGCCCACCATGAAGTCGCTCCATTGGCTTCCTGTTCGGGAGAGAGTCAGTTTTAAAGCCATGTGCATTGCCCATAAGACGCTAACTGGGAATGGCCCCATAATCAACCCCTCCTTGGTTCAGCCTTATATGGCAAATAGACGACTGCACTCTGACGACTTGCATCGGACGCCTATTCGCTGCTAAGATGTGGAATTCTCTTCCCCTCTGCCTGCGGAGGGAAACTAGCCATTTAGCCTTCCGGAAATCATTGAAGACCTGGCTCTTCCCTTGAGTGTGCTGTGTTGTCACTCTCTGCTTCTGTCTTAGTGCTGGGATGCCCCAGGGTAGCCATGCGCTCAATAAATGTTGCTTCATTCATTCATGCTTCATTCATTCATTCATTCACTACATCTGAGATGAAAAGGACACACATCAGATTAATGACCACATACAGCAGTCAGGCCACTAGGATAAGGGCTATCATAAACCAGCAATGGCCTATTATCCTCACCGATACAACACTTAAACAAGTACTTCCAGCTAAACCTACATTTGCTTTTCGTAAGGCATTTCTATGCGTAGTGATTTAGTTCGAACTAGCCCTGAAACTAGTAAGACCATTAGTTGGCTCACACCCAAACGGGGATTCTACAAGTGTAATACATGCCGAGCCTGTAAATTCGGGACTAATACCACCTCCTACAATACAGCTTTTTCAAATGACAGCATAGATCTCACCGGCCACTTAACATGCAGAACTGACCATGCTGTGTATGTGCTCCAATGCAACTGTGGATTACGTTATATAGGGAGCACTAGGCTGCAAGTATATGTCAGAAAACTACAGCATCTACGAGCAATCGTTAATTCTGACCCTACATACCCGGTTGCAAGGCATTTTAAAGCTGTCCACGGAAATGTCCTGAGCTGCTTTCAGTATTTTGTTATTGATGCGGTTCCGGCACACATCAGAGGTGGAAACCATGAGAAATCACTAAGCCAGCTAGAATCCAAGTACATTATGCAACTAGACACTATGGCCCCGCTGGGTTTAAATATCGGTGAAGACTTTTATCCGTAAATCTCTATCAGTCCTTTTATCAGCCATCTTATATTCATATGTGCATTCCTCATTTTATTTATCAATTTGGTCATTTTAGACCCATGTAGGCATTACATATGTAACTTATTAGTCTTTCAGTAGTTTTAGCTTTAGATGTTTATATATTTTTTTGTACACTTATGGGTTTCAGTTATTAGTTTTAACACCACACAAGAGTATTTGTATAGCATTTTACATATGGCAATTTAAACACTTTCTGCACCTAAATTAATATATATGATATTCAGCTCCCTATATTCTTCTGAATTATACATGTAGGCTTGGTATTGCGGTTGTTGCACACCATAATTGCGTAATTTGCACAATATAACTGCGTATTTGCACATTGCGATAACTGTAGCATTTTATGCTAGTATCTTATCCCTGTACTGTACTATGCAATCCATTGTGACATATAGAAGGTAGAAGGTCATTCGCGTATTTGCACATAGTTTATTGTTCTCAATCGGTGCAGTCAAGAATTAGTGTACTTATATATGCACACTGGATATTGCGGTTTGTGCACTTTGTAATTTCGTATTTGCACGTTTTATTGCTAAAATTCTATGCTAGCATAGTGCTGGCAGAACTGCTATATATATATAAATAGACCAATTGCGTATTTGTACATCGTGAAAAATGTAGCACTGTGTGGCAAAAATCTATCATTTTACTGAAAAAATCTATCATTGTACTGTATTATGCTACTCATTGAAATATATACAATTATGTGATATTTATCTATGAAATGATAATTTAGATCCAGTGTCTGTTTTCCTACATGTATACCTGTTGATATTTTCCTCAGGGAGCAGCCATTAATCCATTATGTCAGTTCCTTGTAGGTGCAGTAGTGTGTTTTCTCTGGCCATTGTAACCATCACTAGTCACATGGGGTGTTATGTTCCCTTTAAATGTTTTGTAAGACGCAGCATGGTCATGTGATCAAGGCCACAGGACGTGGCCGAAACGCGTCATGGGCAGCACGAGCATGAAATAAATTTGGTATATCAGCACCAGCTATATCGGAGTCCGTTCAATCTCTTTTGGTGCACTCCTGCACTTGGATTGTTGTTTGGTTATATATATATATATATATATATATATATATATATATATATATATATATATATATACATATACATATATATATATATATATATATATATATATATATATATATATATAAATAATCAATCAATCAATCAATCATGTCACTTATAAGCACTACATACCCGCGAGGGTCTCAAGGCGCTGGGGGAAGAGGGGGTGGTGCTGCTACTGATCGAAGAGCCAGGTCTTGAGGAGTCTTCTGAAGGCCAGTAGGTCTTGGGTCTGTCGGAGGTTGGTGGGGAGGGTGTTCCAGGTCTTGGCGGCGAGGTGGGAGAAGGATCTGCCGCCGGCGGTCGTTTTCCGGATGCGGGGGACTGTGGCGAGGGCGAGGCTGGTCGAGCGGAGCTGGCGGGTGGGGGTGTAGAAGCTGAGTCGTCTGTTGAGGTAGGCTGGTCCGGAGTTGTGGAGTGCTTTGTGTGCGTGGGTGAGGAGCTTGAAGGTTATCCTCTTGTTGACAGGGAGCCAGTGCAGGTCTCTCAGGTGGGGTGTGATGTGGCTGCGTCGGGGGATGTCGAGGATAAGACGTGCAGAGGCGTTCTGGATGCGTTGCAGCCGTCTCAGGAGCTTAGCCGTCGTTCCTGCGTAGAAGGCGTTTCCGTAGTCCAGCCTGCTGGTGACGAGGGCCTGGGTGACTGCTTTTCTTGTTTCGGTGGGGATCCACTTGAAGATCCTGCGGAGCATTCGGAGGATGTTGAAGCAGGATGAGGAAACGGCGTTGACCTGCTTAGTCATGGAGAGGGTGGGGTCGAGGATGACCCCTAGGTTGCGTACGTGGTCGGTGGGTGGCGGGGCTGTTCCCAGTGATGTTGGCCACCAGGAGTCGTCCCAGGCTGAAGGGTTGGAACCAAGGATGAGGACCTCCGTCTTGTCCGAGTTCAGCTTCAGGCGGCTGGTCCTCATCCATTCGGCGACGGCCTTCATTCCTTTGTGGAGGTGGGCTTTGGCGGTGTGAGGGTCTTTGGTGAGGGAGAGGATCAGCTGGGTGTCGTCGGCGTAGGAGATGATGTTGAGGTTGTGCTGTCGGGCAACGTGGGCGAGGGGTGCCATGTAGATGTTGAACAGCGTTGGGCTGAGGGAGGAGCCTTGGGGTACGCCGCAGATGATCTTGGTGGCCTTGGATCGGAAGGGGCGAGGCGGACGCTTTGTGTTCTGCCGGAAAGGAAGGATGTGGTCCAGTCCAGGGCCTTCTCTTGGATCCCGGCGTCGTGAAGGCGTGTTCGTAGTGTGTGGTGGCAGACCGTGTCGAAGGCGGCTGATAGGTCCAGGAGGATGAGGGCTGCTGTTTCTCCGTTGTCTAGCAGGGTCCTGATGTCATCGGTGGCGGCGATGAGGGCGGTTTCGGTGCTGTGGTTGCTGCGGAAGCCGGACTGGGAAGGGTCCAGGATGTTGTTCTCCTCGAGGTAGTGGGTCAGTTGTTTGTTGACGATTTTCTCGGTGACCTTCGCGGGGAACGGGAGCAGAGAGATGGGTCGGAAGTTCTTGAGGTCCTTGGGGTCTGCCTTGGGTTTCTTGAGTAAGGCGGTGATCTCGGCGTGCTTCCAGCTTTCCGGGAAGGTTGCTGTCTCGAAGGAGATGTTGATTATTTTCCGGAGATGGGGCGCGATGGCTGTACTGGCTTTGTTGAAGATGTGGTGAGGGCACGGGTCTAGCGGTGAACCGGAGTGGATGGTGTTCATGATCTCGCTGGTGTCCTCGTCGTTGATGTTGGTCCAGGAGAGCAGGCGGTTGGTGGTTGTGGGGGCAGTGGTCTCGGTGGTTGCCGGGGTGGTCGTGGTGTTGAAGCTGTCATGGATGTCGGCGATTTTGCGGTGGAAGAAGGTGGCCAGTGAGTCGCACAGGTCTCGCGACGGCTGGATGTCGTTGGTGTTGGAGCTGGGGTTGGAGAGTTCCTTCACGATGTTGAAGAGCTCTTTGCTGTTTTGTGCGTTGTTGTCTAGGCGGTCTTTGAGTGAGGCCCTTTTGGCGGATCTGATGAGGTGATGGTGACTGCGGGTGGCGCTCTTGTGGGCGGCGTAGCTGTCCGCTGTCCGTTCGTGGAGCCAGATCTTCTCCAGTTTTCGGCATGTTCGTTTGGAGGCCTGGAGGTCTTCGGTGAACCAGGTGGCTTTCTTGCTGGTGTGGCTGTTGGGCGGATTCTTGAGCGGGGCGAGGGTGTTGGCGCAGTCGTCGATCCACTGTCTGAGGTTGCGGGCGGCGGTGTCGGGGTCGGAGGGTTCGGCGGGTGGGCTCAGGGCGAGGGTTGTGGTTAGCTGGTCTTCCGTGACTCTGCTCCAGCAGCGGCGAGGCATTTGTTCGGTGCGGTGGTGCGTGGTGGGCTTCCTGTAGGTGAAGTGGATGCAGTGGTGGTCAGTCCAGTGGGGTTCGGAGGTGTGGTTGAAGGAGACGTGTGGGCTTGCGGAAAAGATGGAGTCTAGCGTGTGGCCGGCGGCGTGGGTGGGTGTAGTCACGAGCTGTCTGAGTCCGAGGGTGGCGAGGTTGTCGATCAGGGTGGTGGAGTTGGTGTCCTTGTTGTTCTCGAGGTGGATGTTCAGGTCCCCGAGGAGGATGTAGTCCGTGGAGGCGATGGCGTGTGTGCTGACGAAGTCAGCGATGGAATCGCTGAACTGTGGTCGGGGTCCGGGGGTCTGTAGATGAGGGTTCCTCTGAGGGTGGTGTTGGGATCGGTGTGGATCTGGAAGTGCATGTGTTCGGCGGTGCTGAGGGTGTCGTCGGTGTTGGTTGAGACTCTGAGGGTGTTCCTGTGGACGATGGCGATGCCTCCTCCGACTCCGTTGGTGCGGTCCCTGCGGGTGATCTTGTATCCGTCCGGGATGGCAATGGCGATGTCGGGGGCTGAAGCGGGATTCAGCCAGGTCTCCGTCAGGAATGCGACGTCTGGGGAGGTTGAGTTGAGAAGGTCCCAGAGTTCGATGGCGTGTTTGCGGGCGGAGCGGGTGTTGAGGAGGATGCATCTGAGGTAGTTGGGTTCTTTCCTGGGCGGTGGTTTGGCGGGGCGGGTGCTGGCGAAGCTGCAGTTCCGGCAGGTGAAGGGCCCTTGGGTGCGCTTCGGGGTGGCCTGGTAGCAGGCGTGATCTTTTCCGGGGTTGAGTGCGTGGAGGGTGCTGGCGTCGTATCGGCGTCTGTTGATGTGGCGGGGGATGCCCGGACCAGGGGTCTGGCGCTGGGCGCGGTCACGGCGCGGATGGGCGCAGACGGGCTTGCCTTAGGCGCGCCTTTGGCGCGGCCGCCATAAATGGGGAGGTGGGAGGGAGGAGCAGGGAATGGGGCAGCGAATGGGCAGTGAGGGGCGGGGCCGCAGGCGCAGCGGCGGGAAACAGGCACAGAAGGGAAAACGAGCACAATCAGGGCATCAAGGGGGCACAGAAAGGGAAAAAAAATGAGCACAATCAGGGGCAGCAAGGGGGCACAGAAAGGAAAAACGAGCACAATCAGGGGCAGCAAGGGGGCACAGAAAGGAAAAACGAGCACAATCAGGGGCAGCAAGGGGGCACAGAAAGGAAGACAAAAAAAAAAAACGAGCACAATCAGGGGCAGCAAGGGGGTACAGAAAGGAAAAACGAGCACAATCAGGGGCAGCAAGGGGGTACAGAAAGGAAAAACGAGCACAATCAGGGGCAGCAAGGGGGCACAGAAAGGAAAAACGAGCACAATCAGGGGCAGCAGGGAGGGACAGAAAGGAAAAACGTGCACAATCAGGGGAGCAAGGGGGCACAGAAAGGAAAAAAAACGAGCACAATCAGGGGCAGCAAGGGGGTACAGAAAGGAAAAACGAGCACAATCAGGGGCAGCAAGGGGGCACAGAAAGGAAAGAAAAAGAGCACAATCAGGGGCAGCAAGGGGGCACAGAAAGGAAAAACGAGCACAATCAGGGGCAGCAAGGGGGCACAGAAAGGAAAAACGAGCACAATCAGGGCCAGCAAGGGGGTACAGAAAGGAAAAACGAGCACAATCAGGGGCAGCAAGGGGGCACAGAAAGGAAAAACGAGCACAATCAGGGGCAGCAAGGGGGTACAGAAAGGAAAAACGAGCACAATCAGGGGCAGCAAGGGGGCACAGAAGAAAAACGAGCACAATCAGGGGCAGCAAGGGGGTACAGAAAGGAAAAACGAGCACAATCAGGGGCAGCAAGGGGGCACAGAAAGGAAAAAAAACGAGCACAATCAGGGGCAGCAAGGGGGCACAGAAAGGAAAGAAAACGAGCACAATCAGGGGCAGCAAGGGGGCACAGAAAGGAAAAACGAGCACAATCAGGGGCAGCAAGGGGGCACAGAAAGGAAAAACGAGCACAATCAGGGCCAGCAAGGGGGCACAGAAAGGAAAAAAACGAGCACAATCAGGGGCAGCAGCAGGGCACACAGACGGAGCTGTGTGGTGGGGGAGCGACCTACCAGTCAAGGTCAGGGGTCGCTCTCTTCACCACGCAGCGGCCGCCATAAATGGGGAGGTGGGAGGGAGGAGCAGGGAATGGGGCAGCGAATGGGCAGTGAGGGGGCGGGGCCGCAGGGGCGCAGCGGCGGGAAACAGGCACAGAAGGGAAAACGAGCACAATCAGGGCATCAAGGGGGCACAGAAAGGGAAAAAAATGAGCACAATCAGGGGCAGCAAGGGGGCACAGAAAGGAAAAACGAGCACAATCAGGGGCAGCAAGGGGGCACAGAAAGGAAAAACGAGCACAATCAGGAGCAGCAAGGGGGCACAGAAAGGAAAAAAAAACAAAAAAAAAAACGAGCACAATCAAGGGCAGCAAGGGGGTACAGAAAGGAAAAACGAGCACAATCAGGGGCAGCAAGGGGGTACAGAAAGGAAAAACGAGCACAATCAGGGGCAGCAAGGGGGCACAGAAAGGAAAAAAAACGAGCACAATCAGGGGCAGCAAGGGGGTACAGAAAGGAAAAACCAGCACAATCAGGGGCAGCAAGGGGGCACAGAAAGGAAAGAAAACGAGCACAATCAGGGGCAGCAAGGGGGCACAGAAAGGAAAAACGAGCACAATCAGGGGCAGCAAGGGGGCACAGAAAGGAAAAACGAGCACAATCAGGGCCAGCAAGGGGGCACAGAAAGGAAAAAAACGAGCACAATCAGGGGCAGCAGCAGGGCACACAGACGGAGCTGTGTGGTGGGGGAGTGACCTACCAGTCAAGTTCAGGGGTCGCTCTCTTCACCACGCAGCGGCCGCCATAAATGGGGAGGTGGGAGGGAGGAGCAGGGAATGGGGCAGCGAATGGGCAGTGAGGGGGCGGGGCCGCAGGGGCGCAGCGGCGGGAAACAGGCACAGAAGGGAAAACGAGCACAATCAGGGCATCAAGGGGGCACAGAAAGGAAAAAAAAATGAGCACAATCAGGGGCAGCAAGGGGGCACAGAAAGGAAAAATGAGCACAATCAGGGCCAGCAAGGGGGCACAGAAAGGAAAAACGAGCACAATCAGGGGCAGCAAGGGGGCACAGAAAGGAAAAAAAAAAAAAAAACGAGCACAAATCAGGGGCAGCAAGGGGGTACAGAAAGGAAAAACGAGCACAATCAGGGGCAGCAAGGGGGTACAGAAAGGAAAAACGAGCACAATCAGGGGCAGCAAGGCGGCACAGAAAGGAAAAAAAACGAGCACAATCAGGGGCAGCAAGGGGGTACAGAAAGGAAAAACGAGCACAATCAGGGGCAGCAAGGGGGCACAGAAAGGAAAGAAAACGAGCACAATCAGGGGCAGCAAGGGGGCACAGAAAGGAAAAACGAGCACAATCAGGGGCAACAAGGGGGCACAGAAAGGAAAAACGAGCACAATCAGGGCCAGCAAGGGGGCACAGAAAGGAAAAAAACGAGCACAATCAGGGGCAGCAGCAGGGCACACAGACGGAGCTGTGTGGTGGGGGAGCGACCTACCAGTCAAGGTCAGGGGTCGCTCTCTTCACCACGCCGCGGCCGCCATAAATGGGGAGGTGGGAGGGAGGAGCAGGGAATGGGGCAGCGAATGGGCAGTGAGGGGGCGGGGCCGCAGGGCGCAGCGGCGGGAAACAGGCACAGAAGGGAAAACGAGCACAATCAGGGCATCAAGGGGGCACAGAAAGGGAAAAAAATGAGCACAATCAGGGGCAGCAAGGGGGCACAGAAAGGAAAAACGAGCACAATCAGGGGCAGCAAGGGGGCACAGAAAGGAAAAACGAGCACAATCAGGGGCAGCAACATATATGTATATATTTATTAAAACAAAGTAAGCAATTTACCTAATTAATAAACATTTTGTTAATAATTATCAATTACATTTTTTAAATAATTGTAATTTAATTATTACTTAACTATCTTCCCACTCGATACCCCTACAAACCTAGCAGCCCTCACCTAAAATACAACTAAAATAAATATGTATCACACAATTTACATAATTATTAATCAATTAAATAATAAATTAACAATTAACAATTCATTGTTAATTATTTATTACTTTATAAACTTCCCACCCTATACCCCTACAAACCCAGCAGCCCACATCTAAAATATCGCTAAAATATATAAATATTACACAATATACATAATGATTACGCAATTAAATAATTAACTTTACATGAAAAGTTAATAGTTAAATAATTATTACTTAATTAACTTCCCATCCTATACTCCTACAAACCTAGCAACTGGCAACTATAATATAACTAAAATAAATCAGTGTTACGTAATGTACATAATTAAGAATCAACTAAATAATTAATAATACATTAATTGTTCACTATTAATTAACTTTCCAAACTATATCCCTATAACTCCAGCAGCCTGTACCTAAACTATAACTAAAATATATAATCATTACACAATTTATATAATTAATAAACAATTAAAATATTCATATAAATTAACTGTTTATAATTAATTTATTTCTTAATTAATGTCTCACCCAATATCCCTACAAACCTAGCACCCTGCACCTAAAATAAATCAGTATTTCATAATGTACATAATTGATATCAATCACAAACATACTTAACAATTATTAATGAATAAATAAATAATTATTACTTAACTTCTCACCCTATCCCCCTACACACCCAACAATCCACTACAAAACTGTAAATACTATTTGCAATTGAATTGAAAAATCGAAATCATTTAAAATTACAAACTATATTTTAAAATATTAATAACAATTATGCAAACAATAGCAACACATACAATTAATATATGAACTAAAACATATTAAAATAATTAGAAAACGATGTTTATACAACTACATTGTTGAAAACAGTATTTAATAAAACGAAATTCATAACAACGATATTACTTACCTAATATAATGATATTCTAGACAACAATATTTCTGCATCATGATATTTTTGTATCACAATACATTTTTTTCTGATATATCTGTCTCCTAATATTTAAAACTCAATATGTTGTCCAAACACCACAGAGCATCCTCCCACTTGTGCAATGCCTTTAATGATCCCTCATATGTTTGTAAATCTGAACATCTTAATTATTTTGGGGTCCTGCGCAATACGACTTTGAATTTTATTGCACATTTCCCACTATTTTAAGTTTGCATGATGACAAACGATACTGAATATATGTTACAACTTGAGAAACAGGATCACACAAAAACAATTGAAATCTGTCTTGCCAGTGCCCCAAAATCCTTAAGATGGCACTGTGTAGAGAGTGACCAGCGTCAGAGGTAAAGGAAGGTGGAGAGAGTGAGAGAGGTTGTGATAGAGAAATAGGTGACATAGTTTACCTTCGCAGGTGCCCCTTAGTAGTTGGGGGCACTGGGCAATTGCCTATGCTTTAAAATGTCTCTGAAGTAACCTACCACACCACTGAAGCCTCCCCTAGAAAGCCCCTGCAGGCCCACAATTGAATAGTGTGAGTCATGACAGCCAATGGTTGCTTGCGTTTTCTGGTTGTGACGAAATGCACAAAAACAACAAAACATGATACCACAAAAAGAGCAACACATTAATGGAGTGTAACACAATACCTTAACACAGCAGTTTGGTTGTGTTGTTGCATTTTGTTGGAAATGTAATGTGTTGTTTAGATTTGGTGTACTGTTAGGTGTTTCTGTTTATTTATTTGTTGGTGTCCATATCGTTGTGTTGATGTGTTGTGTTCTTGTGTGTTGGTGGCTTCTGTTTGAATGTTGTATAGTGTTTACATGTTGTTTTGCTGTGTTGAAGAATTATTTTGATGAATTTTGTATTATGGTTTTTGTGTTGTGCTCTTTTTGTTGTTTGTTGTGTTGCTGTAGCAGTAGGTTGAGTTTTTTATGTTGTTGCTTTAGTTCGTTGTGCTACGTGTAGCGCTGTTCAGCATCTTGTCTATGTGTTTGTTATATTGAATTTCACTAAAAACAAAAGGTCTTGGCTAGTGTTAGACCTAAATGTTGGCGGAAAAGACTGTCAGCCGAGTTACTTTCCTGCCTCCACCAGTCTAGCAAACTGTAAGCTGCCCAGGTCTTCAAGAAAATGGGTGAGTACTCAATCCGCCCTATGCTCCACCACTGACGAGTCATCCCATGGCAAACTCAAGTTAAGGGTGTTTGGGTCGAGCTCTCCTCTCTGCCTGGTTCCACCGACTACCTCCAAGCATTCTTCTCCTCTCTGCCAGCACAGGAAGTGAGAATTGTGTTTATGTGAGAGGCAGGGGTGAAGGAATACTTTTTTTTTTTTTTTTATTTGTTTATTGGCATTTTAGCATAAGCAACCATTCAGTAATAGCTTATATGGTTCAAAATAATACATATACAAGGAATTTTTGACAGAAATAAACCAGAACAAAACAGAAAAGCAAAAAAAAGGGAAACAACGAAAGTAGAAGCATCATCTTTGATCGGTTGTATGCATATAACACATCATCATGGACACGTGGTTAGAGCATTATACACCAAACATGGGTCACACGTCGGAAATGATAATGATAGGAATATGTGAATATCTACGAGTGCTGCGGAAGTGTAATGGTTTATGAAGTCGAAGCTTGATCATCTAATGTGATTGGATGGGGTGGTGTGGAGGTCTCGGGGTCTTGAGCAATATGTAATGCGCGGGCTGGCAGCCAGGCCAGAAAAGGACCCCAGATATCTTTTGGCCTGGATGCCTGTGGCAACAATTCCCAATATATGGTTAGCTGTTCTTGACAAAATGTGGTATCTAGGATCCAGGCTTTAATAGCAGGTGGTTTGCGTTTGCCCCAGTGCATCGCGATCCGGCGTTTCGCTAGCAGTAGTAGCATAGCGAGTAATCTGCAATGGCCCAAGGGGGCCTCTTTAACATATCCTAGTAAGCATAGTTTGGGAGTAGGAACCAAGTGTGATAGTAGGATCTCATTGATTGAGAAAAACACCTCTCTCCAGAAGCGTTCGATACCGGGGCAGCACCAAGCCATATGTAAAAAGGAAGCATCCGGAGAAGCACATCTCCAGCATTTCGCTTCGGGTTGAATACCCATGCGTTTAAGCTGAATAGGTGTTCTGTAGATGCGATGCAAGTATTTAAAATGTATAAGGCGCAATTTATAATTAGGCGAGAGCATCTCCAGTTGTCCACAACAGAACTTCCATTGATCATCAGATAGTGGGTCATCTAATTCTTCATTCCAACCAGCCAAGGCTTTTGGAAAAGTGATCAGGGCAGAGCGCTGCATGTTGCTGTATAGCCGAGTTATGAGCTTGCCTGAGGATGAGTTGGTAAGCATTGATTCTAATGCCGGAAGTGCTGGTGGCGGGGAGGGAAGAGTGTCGTGAAGTTTGCGGCATGTTCCTCTGATAGAATAATATAGTAATAAATGAGAAAACTTGGATATGTCGTCTGGAGGAAACGCGGGGGGAGATAAAAAGGTGTCGTTGTGATAGAGGTCTGCGAAAGTGTCCCATCCCAGTTTGTGCGCGCGTGAAGAGTGGCCTCTATCTTCTAGTATGGGCATTAGTGGGTTATGTGCAAGTACAATAGAGGGCGCGTATAGTACTGTGTGTCCAGCTCGAATGCGAAGCTTGTCCCAAGCCCATCTAAGTGTGCCAGCTGTGTTTATCTCGGTATGGCGGCGGTATAAAGCTACTGACAATTGTAGAGGTGCAACGCTGTCAGTTTCGACTGCAACGTGGGGTTGAAAGGGAGTTGGAAAACTCCAGTAATGCAAGAATTGAGCCTGCGCGCAGAACACATATAACGCTAGGTCAGGAGCGCCTAATCCTCCTTGTGTTAGGGGCAGTGTGAGTATTTCCCATGCTATGCGGGGTTGTTTTCCGGCCCAGGCCAATGAGATCATGGTGGATCGTAGGGTTTTCAGGAACGATTGAGTAAGTTGCAGTGGAATGTTAGTGAATAAATAAAGAAGCTTGGGAAGTACTATCATCTTAGCGATAGCAGTTCTACCTGCTAGTGAGATAGGAAGTTTAGACCATATTTTGATTTTCTCCTCCAACCATGTCAATGTGCGGCCAAAATTCATGTCCCATAGCTCCTGAATGTTGGTGCTGAGCCATATCCCCAAGTACCGGACGGGGCCCGATGCCCATTGAATGGGATAATCAGATAGGAAGGTGGTGAAAGTAGGCGTAAGCAGCAGTAGGATGGATTTGGACCAATTAATATGTACGCCAGAGAGACCACCAAATCTTGTGAGTTCACGCAGGACCGGGTTTAAATTATCTAGTGGGTCCCGAATATATAGAGTGATGTCGTCCGCGTATAGCGAAATTATGACATCCCTCGTTAGGAAGTCTAGGCCGCGGGTTTTATGGTGTTGTCTGATTCTCGCTGCTAGGGGCTCCATTGCAATGGCAAACAAAAGGGGTGATAGAGGGCAGCCTTGCCTAGTGCCTCGCATGATGTCAAAAGGGGCAGATATCAAGCCATTGGCTCGTAGTCTAGCTGTTGGGTTGGAGTATAGTAGTTGGATCTGTTTGATGAATAGGGGACTTAAGCCAAGTCTAGCTAAGATGGTGAACAGGTATGGCCATTCGAGAGAATCGAAAGCTTTTGTGGCATCAAGAAAGGCAGCAAGAGCAGGTGTATGTGGGTCATGGGTGAAGGAATACTTAAAGCTGAATCTTAGAAATTTGTAATCTACATCTGTATATGTAAACCCTTTCAAATTGTGTAAATAAATACAAATATCAGCAATTCCCAAATAATTCCACAGTACTCCTGCAAATGTGCAATAGTAGCAGCATACTCCTGAATTATTACTTGAACATGTTTGTGAATTCCAAATTACAACCATGCAGAGGCCTTTCAACATTCCTAAATTGTACACTGTACAACTGGACATGGATTTAGGAATGCAAGATCAATTTTTGAGAATTCATTGCAGTACATGGTAGCTATGCTTAGCATTTTGGTGTTGGGACCACGGCCGTAACGAGATGATGATTGTGTAATGATGCTGATGATTACACTAACAATATGAATATACATTGATAACAATGTCTTGTTTTGGCAGCCAGTACTTGCGGTGCAGCACAACTACCCAGTGTCTTTTGGGAACACCGTGGGACAGCCTGCAGGAATGCCAGTGCCATACACAGTATCATCTACACCAGAAGGTCTGCCATACTATGGAGAGCCACATGTGCAAGGATTACCAACATCACCTAAAATGCCTTCACCACCAAACAACTACATGAACTGCCCTGGGGATGCTATTTAAAGCTGAACAGAGACATAAAGAGGAAGGAAGAAGATGTGTATGCTGCAAGAGGCAACATGGAGGAAAATGAAAATATTTTTAGATGGAGATGCTCTAGCAAGAGTTATTTTCCAAACCATGTCCTTGTAAACACTCTCAAAGCTTGCAAATGATGATATACCGTATAGGGTTGCAATTAGTTACCTGCAAAGACATATGAACCTAGTGTGTATAAGAGTTGATATATGTCAGAATGAAATCCAATCTATAACATTCTCAGATTTCCTCCCTAAGGACAAGCGTCACAACAACTTCCCCATACCATAATTCTTCTTCCAAGATACCATAGAAGGACAAGTATCTATCAATCAAATTATACATTTCAAAAGCAACATATCCAGACCTCATCTTTATATTAAAAGGAAAGTGTCACCCACTCAGACTGACCTCATTTATGATTAAATTATTTGTAGAACACCCAATGGCTACCTCCCAAAAGGCAGCCCCAAACAGCCACCAATACAAGATCGCTCCTCCAAAAACCCTCCCTGACCATAGACAATAACTGATTGGTATGGATTGGAAGGGATAATGAAAAAGTCAGTAGTGGCAACAATAAAATAGCCACTAGCCTAACATCTTTCTCAAAGGTTCACATCATGTATTCTCTTCACCATCTCACTGAATACTCCGTTATATAATGAATAACAATCTCAGGGGCATATCAACAACGATTAGAGATAAACATCGCTAAGCGCGTTTAGCGATGTTTGTCTAATCGCTGGATTTCATCGCCGTGATAGCGCTGTATCAACAACGCTTTTCACAACGGCGATAAGAAATCCAGCGATAGTGGGGGAAATCGCCGTTTTGCAGGGAACATCGCTGGTTTTCCAGCGATGTTCCCTGCAAAACGGCGATAACCTTGCTGATACGACCCTGTGGTCGTATCAGCATAATCCACCCCCTATATCAAACATAGGTAAGTCAGGATTTTAGCAGACGTTAGATTTTGGCGAAAACGGCCGTTTTCGCCAAAATCTAACGTATGCTAAAATCCTGTGGGCTGCCTTGTAAATATCGCGATGTGAACATCAGCGATATTTGCAAGGTAGACCATCCGGGGTACGCTAAGTGACGCCCACTTTGCATCTCATTAGAGATGCAAAGGGAGGCGTTGGGAAAAAGGGTGCTAACATGCGATTATGCATGTTTGCACCCTCTTGTTAATAGGGCGATAGTTTTATCTCCGCTTTTTTGGCTTTAAAAGCCAAAAAAGCGGAGATAAAGCCCTTGTAGATATGCCCCACAGATGTTTAGATGAAGTTGCATCCCAGGCTCCTTCTCATCAATCTCTGAAGCCCTAATATTCTGAGTAGTATCTAATGTCCGCAGGCAAGAGATGATTTCGGGAATCAAGAATTCTATATGAGTGAACACACCCAGTACAACTTGCTGTGGTCTCCTTTCAAGTCACCAGGTTCATGTAATATGCTGGAGGTATAAGGGGGCTTTGCAAGTTGAATGTGGAAATATCTACGATTGGTATGGAATCCCAGAGCATCAAGCAGTCCAAGGATGTTAATCATATAGGATTGGAGTAGGATACCCTTTATGACTATTGATTCTTCCCTTTATTGCATTGTGGTCTTCCTTTGGTTTACATATGCATGTTTCATTTCGCCACTGTTGAAAAGGTGGCCTATTATTCCTCCATGATGACTTTGGAGCATATTTATCAAAAAGTCACGCACGTGTGACTGGGAAACGGCAGGAAAGTACCGCATTTACCATAATACGGCACATTCCTTTCTTTTCCCATTGCAGCTGCACAATGTGCTGCTTAGCACCAATGCAGGTACCCTTTCACCTTGGTGCAAGAGTGCCTACATTGTAAACAGAATTGTTTTTGTGCAGGAAGGGACACCTCCCTGCACAAAAACAATCCCCTGAGGCATTTTCCTCTTTCTATGTGTGCTACAGAATGCAGCACACATGGAAAAAGGAAAAACCCAGGAGAAATAAGGATATTTCTCTTTGCTTCGCCTCCCCTGGGGAGGCGAAGCAGTTTTGATGCATTCCGAGTTCTACCACTTATTGTAAATCTGGTGACGCGCCAAAATCCATGGGTGTTGCGTGGGAATACCCACGCGTCACTCATGGAACGCCTCCCTTCTCCTCCCTCCAGTGCTGTGGAAGCCAACACAGTTATTGTTTTCTTAGCCCTCACAACGTTTTATAGCACTGCTCCTAAACCTTTGTTGCTTGAATCTATGATCAATATGGTATTCTTAAAGATATACCCATTCCTAAGGCAGGGTCAAATATTGTATTTTAAATAATAATGTTCATGTAAATTTGGTAAAAAGCCATAGGTTGTGAAAGGGTCCTGTAAATATCTTGTTTGATTAGAGTGAATGTTTACTGTCAGCTATCCAAACATTTGAAATTAACCCCTTATTTTAGAAAAGATATCAAGAATGCTATAAAGCTGGTAAAGCCTTTAACAAATTTTAAGCAATACTCGACTAAGTCAACAAAGGACTGGCCCTGACCTGCAGGAGAAGGAGCCTTTGTAACAGCTTCAACCAAGTCAAGCTTGGGTCTTATCAAGTCAAGTCAAGTCAATTCAACTTTATTCTGTCATATTAGATAGACCATAAAACTATATAAAAACAGTACATCGTAAAAAAAAAAAACATAGCAATTTGAGGCAGCACTTCCCAGGATAATATCATAGTACACACAAAATACAGGGGCATATTAGCAAGACCCACGTTAAAATTATCGCCGTTTTAGCGGCAGGAAACTGCCGCTAAAACGGCGATAATGGGTTTGCTAATATGCGTTATAGAATTCCAATAGAAGCCCAGGTTAGATGTGCAGGACATCTAACCTGGGCTTCTATTGGAATTCCATAACGCATATTAGCAAGCCCATTATCGCCGTTTTAGCAGCAGTTTCCTGCCGCTAAAACGGCGATAATTTTAACGTGGGTCTTGCTAATATGCCCCACAGTCTCAAAGGTTTCAGTTCCTGATCTAATGCTACAAGAATAAAACATCTGTCATAAGAATGTTAAAAATACATAGATTAAAATGCAGCTCAACAGTAAAAATTATTCAATCAATACGGGAAACAGGATTAAAATGAGTCTATGGCCTCAGTGCAAAAAAATGCCATTCTTATGGGCCGACCGTGCAATTTGCTTGTCTTGAGCACCAACCTGGAAAAGGAATAAACAGTAAACGCAATCTTCTCTGATCCCAAAGATTGTAGCAGGAGCAAAGCTTCTGTGCAACGACACAAGGAATGCTTAATTGTTAAAGGTTTGAGAACCATGGATCCTTGAGCAGAATAAAAAATGCAAAACAACATTGCATGTAAAGTGCTTTGAGCTGCCACCTCATTACATGGGCAGGGCACAAGGTTACGTGACCAGTCAATACACTGGGGGACGGTGATTAGTCTGTGGAATGTATTAAGATGGAACCTAAGCGAAATAAAGTGCTGATAGTGCTGTGCGTCATATGATATAAATGATTGCAGGCGCCTGGGGGATCAAGATGCAAATAATGAATGAAAGAGGGGAATGCAGACATCCTGGCCCGTATTTATTCCACCCAGAACATATAGCACGTATCCCTCAGTGTCTTTTTGGGTGTAACGGGCAAGGATCGCAAGGCCTCTTCAAATAAGTCCCACTTGCCCAGGGCCTCTGTCAAGTCCCTGACACCCCTCAGCCAGGGAATATCTAGGGACCGTGAAAGATGTAGGCAGTCCATAATTAGCAGTCTGTTTTGGGAGAGAGTCTCATTCACCCAGATCCTGCACCACAATAACAATGGACGAGTTCTTAAAACTGCACCACAATAACAATGGACGAGTTCTTAAAACTGCACCACAATAACAATGGACGAGTCCTTAAAACTGCACCACAATAACAATGGACGAGTCCTTAAAACTGCACCACAATAACAATGGACGAGTCCTTAAAACTGCACCACAATAACAATGGACGAGTCCTTAAAACTGCACCACACTAACAATAGACGAGTCCTTAAAACTGCACCACAATAACTATGGACGAGTCCTTAAAACTGCGCCACAATAACAATGGACGAGTCCTTAAAACTGCACCACAATAACAATGGACGAGTCCTTAAAACTGCACCACAATAACAATGGACGAGTCCTTAAAACTGCAACACAATAACAATGGACGAGTCCTTAAAAATGCACCACAATAACAATGGACGAGTCCTTAAAACTGCATCACAATAACAATGGACGAGTCCTTAAAAGATCTTCAATGCGCGTAAGCCCTAACTCCCTGTGTGTGATGAAAGAGGAAGTAGACAGTGGTAAACCCAAGAGGCGTGTAAATTTATATTCAGTCCTCCGCAGTGCCGAGAGCGCCTGGGAGCCCCACACCCCTGTGGCGTAGATAGTCAGTCCAACACATTTAGCGCGATTAATGGCCAACATGTGAGTGAGCAATCTTCTGCCCAATTTGGCAGCAAAGGAAAACACTCCATTAATACTCCTTGCAAGCTGATTGTTTCTATTATGTATCTGGGGGACCAGGACCCACTGCAGTTGAAGGTTACCCCCAGATAGTTGAAGTTAGTCACATGATAACTGGGATTACCTGCAGCTTGAAAACAGGCCTCCGGCCCAACCTATAGCAGCAAGACATTACGAAAGATTTGGTAGTATTAATCTTCATATCTAGCCCCTCCATAAAGGAAACAAAAGCATTCAGAAGATGCTGCAGAGCTGCCAGTGTACAGCCCATGATGATAGCGTCATCGGCGTACAATAGGGCTGGTATTGGGCGATCATCAATCTGGAGCATGTCCCCACACCTTAGAATTAAGTCCCTTTCCAGATGGTTAATGTACAGGAAGAATAAGAACGGTGTGAGGATATGGCCTTGTCTAACACCCCTGTGCACCCTAAAGGATTCAGAGCAAACCTCACCCAGCCCGAACCTAGGAGCAGCGCTGTAGTCCCAATAAATTTCTCTAATGGTGTCAATAACTGCTATATCTATGCCCAAGCCTTCCATGATCATGCAGTTTCGAATGGGATGTACAATCAAATGCACTGGACAAATCTATGAAGCCCTGATGAAGAATGCTGTGCTTGACGATTGTATATTCCCCATGGAAGAGGGGTACAGGTTAATACACCGGTCTTCTGTTCCCATCCCTCTCCTGAACCCATATTGGATATCAGATAATGCCCCTCCCTCCTATGCCCATGCCTGCAAACAGGAGAGCAGGATGCGGCCCAGCACCTTAACGGTGGAGTTCAGGAGGGAAAACGGGCGACAGCAGGCAGGGTCCTCCCGATTTCCCTTCTTAAATATTGGGACAATAAGCGAGGGAGACCAAGATGAGATCTTGGTGGAGGAACTAACCCTGGACGTAGTTGGCATAGCAGGACTACGCAGAGGTTCACGGAGTTGGGAAAAAACTCTGTGGAACTCCGCTCCGCCACCCGCCTCCACCCCCCCCTATTAACAATGAATTAGACTTTAATGAAAAGTAAAATAAAAACCACTTACTTGTACTGCGGCGTCCCCGGACTGCCCTCCTCCTCTTCCTCGCCGTCTCTGGGTAATCCTTGCGAAAACTGCGCATGCGCGTGCTCGCAAGTGGAAGCGGGGCTGGCCAACTCCGCTCCGGAGATTTGCCTACTCCGCGTTCTCCGCGGAATAGGCAAATCTCTGCACACTCCGCGGGCGGAGCGGAGTTCTCCGCCCGCGGTTAGGAGGAACTCACTGCTCTGAGGACATTGGCAAATCCTTAGATAACATGTGGCCTTCCTCTCTTAACCTTCCACTCATGTGTTGTATTGTTGCTCATTATGACCCCTGGAGTAAGGAAAATTAAATGCATTATGATCTTTATTAATCACATGTTAATCCATGTATTAATGTGTGGATAAATACGTATAAAGAAGCCACACTTTGTGTAATCGAAGTATAATCATGAGCTTATAGTATATTTATGTTAACCAAATGCGCATTTTTAATGTTGGCCTAACTGCAAGTACGTGCCTGCAGTTTATTTATTTGTTTAATTTACTTATAAAGCGCAACACTCATCCCGAGGGATATCAGTTCAAAAGTCTTTCACTATTTAATATAACGTTGAATTCGAAATGTGCTTTCACAATTTCCTTCTCATTACAGGAGCAAACTTATCTAATAGAGGAGCTTACCGCTTTCTTTAGAGAATGTTAGAGTGGATTATTTGAATTGACAGTTATTTGTCATTTACACCGTGCGGGTGGGTAAGAACGCGCCTCTTGTACAAGCAATTCTGACCACTGATACTTCCAAAGTCATGCAGCTCTGAGCGTTCAATGATAGATATGAGGGGAGTTTACTTGTTTTAAGAAGATGGCGAAACCGGATTGGTCCCAGCTCAGAGGAGTTGGTGGCAAGAAGTTCTGGGGAGAATGCAATGCACTTAACAGTGTCTTAGAATAGCTTTAGGAGACGCTGTCCTGACTTTGATAAGGGAAGACTTTTGCCTAACTCTGACGAGATTGCATATTCTTGGCTCTTGAGTGAAACTCTTGAATGTCCTGAACCTATATTTGGCCCTGAACCTTTATTGGGTTGCCTTCAGACTGACACCTTCTACTTAGGATTTCCCTTTTGCCATCCTTAAATGCCTTGTTTAGGGAAGTTACTTTATGGAACTGATACTTTCTTTGCTTTACATTTTGTACTCTTTAAATGATTTATGTTACCATCGTCCTAATCTTATTCTGTTGGATTGAATAACTTTATGAAACATATGATTAAAATGACAAATGATTAACTAAATGACTAAAACTGTAACTTTGAATAATCTGCTAATAAACCTTCATTATTTGGAAACCATCCTCTCTGTCGTTCTTGTGGAACCAAATGGGTTTCACCTTAATTTGACTTTGAAGTACTGATGTTAGCTCTCAGAATACACATTCAGCTGATATCTAAAGGGCCATACGACACGTAGCACAATCTGCTTGACAATTATACCAGAGCCCAAAGGTATATAAAATTGTGCTGTTCAACCCAACAAAGGAAGATGCTGTCCAAGAAGCATAGCCAGTTTCGGAGGCCTTCTTCAACCTTCTGCGTATTGCACTGGAAGACAGCTGCCTTTATCGCCAACTCACAGAGAATTCTACAGAACATTAAATGCTCCCAAAAGGGTGATAAAGGAGACAAGGAGTTTTAATTCTGGATATAACCCTACTGGGGGGAGGCGGAGGATAATCCAATCACACTGAAACTCCATATATTACCAACCATGCTCAACATTTCCTTCTTGTTGGTAGTGGGTGGCAATCCACACAAATGCAATGGTTCATATTTTTCACATCCATACATACACAAAAGCCTTCCCCACCAGCTTTCATTTTGAAGGCAAATTGAGTCAGACTTGCTCTGCTCTCAAATCTATGTTCTAAGACCATGCTCAACTTTTTTAACTTAGCCCTCAAGAGTTTCATTGAGTTTATGCAGAACTCTACTCTTGCTGCAACTTAACATAGTGTTCAAAGTCCTTGAAATACATTAGTATTTCAACTAGTGCATTAGGGTAATCAAGACAAACGTCATAAGCAATACAATATCTTGACTGGAAGAACATTCGGAAAGTTTTAAACCCAACGTCTTTCAGTGCCTTCATCCAAAAGGTAATTGCAGCCCTTCCTTGTGAAATTCACTTGGCCAAATGTATCCCTTCTTCAGAAAGAGAGACAGACCACACAAAGCTCCTTTAACAGAGTGGGGTTCTTATACTACTGAGCAAACACAAGGAGATGATGGACGGAGCGCTGAAACTTTTCAGGCACTCACCCCCAGTTACAGATCTGGGTTGAATCCATCATCGTTCTTTAGCTCACTTCGCCACCCCAGTTCAGACCCAGCTATATGCAGATCAGTCTTGACTCTATTCCTCATGGGAATAGTCCAGCCTGAACTGCCAAGCCAGGACTTCCCTGCACCGGAAACAAGCATCCTGGGACCGGATCCGGGGTAACACCCCTCATCAGCCAGGCTAGCTTGAATCCAGTGGCAAAGTGAGCAAGGGACCCACATCTGGGCATACCCTGCCAATTTATGGCGAACAAAGCTATACTTATACTTCTCCCATGTTTTCAAGATTATCCCCTTTCTTAGAGTGCGTGTCTAATCAGGTCACTATTATTGTGGTATAACGACAACATAAATCAGAAAGAGCAATTATTGCTTGAGCATCCAGAGTGATTTCATAAATTGGGAGGGTTATATTTTCAATATCACTCAATCTGAAACACCATTTGATGTATGATGTCTTCTAAAGCTTCAACTATGTTCACCTTTCTTATCTTCTTGCAAACTTGAGTAAAAAGGCCCTCATTTAACATTTTCCCTACATGTAGAGGTTCATTTAACACCATCAGATCTGTATGCAATGTGCCCTTTGTTGCTCCAGTGACATAATTTCAGCTTAAAAACAGCATCAGTCATTCTAGGGTGCAGCTGAAGATCCTTCCTGTATGCATGTCCCTGGAGCATGCTTCATGCTATGGCTGAGTAATAAGAGCGGCTGTTCACTGAGCACCTTCTTTCTTTGACAGAGTCTGCTGTATGTTCAGTTCCCTCAGGTATTGCTATATCATCCTTTAAATCCTGATTGTTCACTAGATGCTTTCCTGAATACAAGGGTTGTTAGTGTATCTGACCAAGGGAGTTTTAATTAGAAAATGACTTAGTTCTCTGAAAGCACATGTTTGATAGCCCTCTGATAACAGCTATGTTATTTAAGACTTTCCAATGTTTCACTTGCATCGTCACAAAAATCTGGTCTTTTTGGAACATTTATTCTAGCCTCACAATGTTCTATGACTTTTTGAAAGTGGTTTGAAAATCATCCCCGTATTCTCCACCAGCCTCCTCCTGGAGTGGCTCAAGGAAAATTTCCAATACCTTCTCCCCCCCCTACCAAAATTATGTAATAATGTATATAATAAAATGTTTTGTGTGCTTAGAGGAGGTTTATTCTTCAAGAATTGGAATGAGCTATGATTTAAGTAGCTTAACCTTAAATTGGAACTGTTGCGGGGATTCTGCTCATACACAGAACTATGCACAAGAAAACAGGACCTCAGTAAATAGGGGTGTCCCTCCTATCACCTTAGTACTCAAAATCCCAACCGACTAGCAATAGTGTCTCATTCGGTCTCCTACAAATATCAAGAAGCTACGAATGTTTAGACAACCCAGAACACGAGCACTCCCGACTCACCTCAGAGTCGCGGGAACAAGACACTCTTTCGTTCTCACGTACTTGTCCACAATAAAAATAAACAGAGTCACTAAATGAGTTCAAAATATTTATTTTGACTATAGTGATTCATAAAACAGTATGCGAACCACAACTAGCAGCAAAATGCATAATGCAAGAATCGTTAGCATTGTTACAATACCATAGAATATAAAAGGAGTCGTCATTTTATAAAGACTGTGAAATAGGCAAAATAACTGGGCCTAATCACCCTCCCCAAAGCAGTAAGAAGTTATTTTATATAACAGAAGATCTCTAGGCGTTATTATCAGACCCCTACCTCAAAGCTTAGTCGCAAAGGTTCACATCATATGAACAGCAGAGCTCAGCTCCAAGTAACGGCTTTCTTTGAGTGTGTTTCAAAAACATGCATCAACGTTATATCAAAGCACGATTCTTCCACATTGCAGCTGATGGTTACATGTTTTGTCTAGGTAATAGGGACTGACCAGAACAGAATAACAAGAGACACATTGTTGACCGACCTTGCACATTATGTTCAGACAGAATTGAAGGGAAGGCTGAGAACGTGAAAAACAATCTGTTATCTTGTACAGGGCAGAGGCAAAGTGTCACGAAAACAAAATCTTAGCAGAGGCGTGCGCAAAAGCAGCAGCATAGGGCAAGCAAAACTCATGCTAACTTAGCAATGTCGACAATGTGTCTTGGGACCACATAACCCCATATAACACCCTCCCCCTGGTAAGTCATTAGGACATAGACAAAAGAATGACAGAGTTCAAAAAGTCATGCATCTTGTAAATTATTGGTGAGGAACTTCCTAAAAAAACCAGATCGGTGGAAAAAAGGGAAAGTTCGATGAAAAGCTAAAAGTATTTTGAGCTTGGGAAAAAAGAGTCTGTATTTCAGACAGTGAAGTAGGGACGAACCAAGCAGTCAATATATGAAGGTTTGGGTGCAAAGGAATGCAATTCCCTCCAATAAGTCATCGTTGTTATTGGTAGAAAAAAGCGATGACATCCAATTAAGCAAATCGAAGGAACATTCATGTTCCGCACAAGCAGGAGCTTCCAGAAGTAGAAACGGCAAACTTGTGTCATATTCAAGAAAACCACGCTGTAGGAAGGTCTGTGCAGCCGCATAGATATCCCATTGAGCCAAGATTCCAAGTAAAGCTGCACGCGCCATTTGACCATCCACAGAACACGCCTCATCATGTGTCTCTAAGGGACCCATCAACCGGCTGAAAAAAGGGATTGGACACCACGTGTTCGATAAGCAAAGCTCCACTGCCCAGGAGAAATGACATTGTCTGCAACGAAGCACTGGCTGCATGGAAGCAAAACAGGCAAAGCGGAACGTCAAGTCGCAACTCACGCCAAGCGTCGCCAAAGGCAAGCATCCAAAAGCCTCATACAGGCGACCACGGCACAGCCGAAGCTGGTCCGGCCTGTGCAGAGCCAAAAAGTGAGCAGCCACCGCGAAGCACAAGGAGAAGAAGCAGAACACCAGCTGCCAGCGCCAAAATCAAGGGGAACCCTCCGAAGGTGCCGGAAAACACAGAATGAACAAAAGCCGGCACTACCCCGAATACAGTTTGAAAGGAAGAGACCAGGCCAGATCCCACACATTAAAAAAATGGGCAAGGCCGTTCGCATCAGACGCATTAAATACCTGGTGAACCAGCTCCCCAAAACGAAGTGGGAGGCCAGTGCCAAGAAGCGACTGCATCCCACTCGAGGTCCGAGCCACCCGCAACCTGAAAGTCTCACGGGCGGAAGCGAGGGCCACCCCCCGCCGGAACAAAAGGGCTCTGAGCCTGCTCAACTCGTTGAACTCTGTTCTCAAATTTGGAATGGAAGGCCAAAGCGAAGAATCCAAACTCCCCTGCGGGGGCGGGAAAAGGACACCGCTACAGCAAGTTACGCGCTGGGAAACAGCCACCAAATACGGAACACCCGCCCGCAACCCACAGCAGTCCCGACCGTTCAAAATGAGACAGCTGCCGCCAGTCAGCAATGCAAAGACGGGCGTGATGGGCGGCACTGGGGTCCCTCCCAAAAAGCAAGTGAGATTTGGCGCCGAAACATCACACCCGCCGTGCAACTCAACGTGCCCGCACACAAGAGAGCGACCCACCAGCGAACCACACTCCTCCCCATGAGGAAAACCTCTCCATCCTCTCTCAAACACTGACAAGCAAAGGGCAGGACCCACAATCCACCCAGAAAAGCAGTTGCAAGCGGCTCAAAGCGGCCAACAGGAAAATACCGCACACACGACCCAAATTGAAAAAAGCAAAAAGGGCAAAGTGACAACGCCACGAATCAACCAAACAGCAGAGTCCGTCTCCGCCATGGAGAACGGCAAAGGCTCCAACC